>JBBCBC010000002.1:9416337-9593469 GCA_037126765.1 Stenogyne calaminthoides | reverse complement strand
TAACATCGACAAAATGAGTTCATAAACAAAATGAAGAACACCAACAAGTAATTTTACCGGTTGTTGCTGGATTCATCTTAGGTATCAATTTCCGAAGTCATTACACAACATTAATCAACAGTTAAACAATATCTATCCCAAGAACCAAGTGCAGAAATAGATTAGCCAATATTAATAAAACACAATTTCACTACACATGAGAGTCAATTCAACTTCTTAAAATATTAAAATATATAGGCATCCACAAATAAACATATACCAAAATCTCAATGAACAAATATCTTGATTTCATAACATTAAGGTTGAGTTTGTTTTGGAACTCACATGGACGATTTAGGACTTTTTGCCCTCGTCTCATACTGAATTCTGAAATTTAGAATCTGGTTTTCAAATTCCATATCAATGAATCCACACTTACAAATACCTATAAAATATATTATTACTTCTTCTAATACATCACAATTTTATACACTTTATTATTTTCTCAATATAATATAATAATACAATATCGGCATTGATTTGACATAAAGTTAACATTTATTATTCATCAGGATTCTAAATCGCGAATTTTTAAAACCTCGAACTGCTTTCGACAATTAAATCCCAAAACAAACGCAAACCTAAAGGTATTCAAATTCGAAATATATTCCATTAGCATTAGGCGCTTTTCTTGGCAACATTTGCGTATATACTTGCAATTTTGATTAATACAACAAAAATACATATATGCGTTCAAAAAACTATGTACATTTTGTTTTAAAAAAAAAACTATTTACATTATTATAATTTTCTTATTTCTACAAAAATTAAAAGATGCAAACATTTGCAGAAAAATAAAAAGATTAATTTGTCCACAATTATGCATGTGCTCATTGTTTTAAAAAAATATATATATATATTTGGATCGGCCGACATATACTCCACATGGCAACATTTTACAAGTTCAGCCACCCCCTTTTCTATATTTTGCAAATTGAGCGTCAAATTGCAATATTCTAAAATTTTGATAATGACTAAAAGTAATAAATTAAATAAACTGAATGCTAAAGTTGAGGGCATGGGGCGGCAAATAGGTAGTATCTCCAAGGCATGCTAAAAAAAAAAAGAACCGTGTTCGGGCGGAATCGCGGTTCCTTGTTGAACGTTTTCCTGGCGAATCAAAATAAATAAAAACCACACGCGAGTTAGTTCGATTCTAGCAAAATCGCATCGGGAACCGCTTTTCGAATCGGAACCATCGGTTCCCACTTGGCTCGAACCGTCCGCCTTTTTGAAAAATATAGCCGTTGAGATCCAATCGGCCAGATTAAAGCGTTGAGATCCAATCAGGCCAGTGATGATAGATCCGTTATGGAACCGCCGTTCGAACGATTAGGCAACCGGCGTTCGGTTCAAACCGCCAGTTTCGCCATTTTTTTTAATAATTTCTTACTTTTTCACCTATAAATACCACCTCATTATACTCCAAAATTCACCCCAAAGTGATTCAAAGCATTACTTTCTTCTCATCTCTCTCAACTCTCACTCAATTCTCAAAGTTTATATTGATACACTTACATATTACACTACACTATATATTATTTACATTATTACATATACACTTACATATTATTATGGCAAGCCAAGGCAACAAGGGTAAGGGTAAAGGCAAAGCTTCTTCCACCTCTTCCGTTAAATTCCACCACCACGTGGGTATGCAATGGATCGAGTGGAGTTTGGATGATATTGAGCACACACTTGGTCCCTTATGAGAATCCTCTTGAAGATGAGGAACCACCCACGACATCCTACCAAAGAAAGTCAAAAGTGATATCGGTGTTTATTATCCTACTAGTAATTTAGCTGATTATTGTATTAAAATTGCTCATGTGTTAAATGAAAATATTACAAATCCTTTATTAAGTGGTGCTACTATCTCTATGATGCAAAAATGGAAAAAAATATTTTACACATATTCCTGATCTATTCTTGGTTGCTAAAGTATTTGATCCTAGAGTAAGATTGGATGGATTAATAGTATTGTTAAGTATGTATTATAATTATTTATTTCTAATGTATATATGGTCATGGGTGAAGATGATGTATATCCTAATCCTAAAGAGATTGGTAATAGGATTAAAAGCTACTTTAACGTCTTTTATTTAGAGAATATAGTGGTCCCAATTTTGAATCTAATATTGATGGTGACTCTACAAGTCAAAATCAAGATATATTATCGTGTTTTTATGATGAGTGTTCTAAAAAACGTTCAAGGTCTACTTCTAACCCTTATTACGAACTTGATAATTATTTAACCTCTGGATTTGTTTGGATTGATGGTGATGATGACGACAACAATAGTTTTAATATACTAAAGTGGTGGTCGAGGATGAAAAATACGTATCCAATATTGTCAATGCTAGCAAGGGAAATTTTTTCATCTCCCGCCTCAACAGTTGTCGTTGAACAAGCTTTTAGTTTGGGAGGTTACACTTTGGATGCAACGAGATCAAATATGACCGTTGAAAACGTGGAAAATCAATGCTTGCTTGATGATTGGGTAATAGCCGAAAAGAGAGCTCAAGAATTAATTGATAATGATGATCAAAATAGCTCCGAAGAAACTACCACCGGGAGTGACGCTTGAAAAATCGAATCGATCCAAATCAACGAGGTAAGTTTGAAGTAAGAGAACTGCGTGGACTTTGATTCCTATTTGGATACGTAGAAAACTTAATTTTAAGTTTCAAACTTATAATTTCTAAGTTTATTTCTTAAATTTAAGTTCAAGTTCAATTTCTATAAATCCCAATACAAATTTATTTTGTAAATTTTAAATTTTTAGTTGTAATTGTAATTACTAATTCAAATAATTTAATTTGTAAAATTTGTAATAGTTCAATTAATTTGTAATAGTAGATTACTAGCTTATTTTAAGTTAGAATTACTAATTTGTAATAGTTCAATTATTTTGTAATAGTTCAAATTTCAATCTAATTTTTAATAGTTCAATTATTAATGTAATCTTCAATTTAAATTCTCATATTAACAATGTCCAATTCCATCTATACATTCCTTCAAATTTTAGATCTAAAAACTAAGAAACACAAGAAAAAAAAAAAATTCGGAATCCTAACCGCTTGTTCAAACCTCCTTGTCGCGTTTCGATTCTGCTTCGGCCTCCCAAAATTTGAAACCACCCTGGTTGAACTGAACCTTAGCTGCCGAGCCGCGTGAAACCTCTAGTACCTCCCACCATCGGCCTTTTCGATGTGGATTGAGCTATCTTAGCTATGAGAAGTAAATCTAAAATTACAAAATTATTTAAAATACTCCATCTTACTTGGAATTTTATATTTATAGTTCAACCTTTTTTTTGGGTTAATTCTAAATAAATACACAATCTTTAGACCAAATATCAATTTAATCACGACCTTCAAAATTATTGTATAAAAGCCCAACCTTTGATGTTGTTGCAAATTAATACATTTTTTTTCCATCGAATCGTGAAGAGACGATGTGACTCGTGAAAACTATTATATTTGTTATGTCGTATCACACACATAGATGAAATGTCTAAATCATAAATATAAAAAATATTTAAAAAGTGAATTAAAAAAATCTAAAAAATTAAATTATTTAAATCTAAATTCCAAACCTTAAAACTAATTCTCGTAAATCCAATGTTTCAAAATTAAATATATTCCCCATGTTCCAAAAATTAAATGTAATCCCTTAGGTTCTCTTCCCCTCATTCAAATCCATCCATTGTCTATTGTCACTCCCTCAACCCCTCACTTTTGTTCTTATTAAATCACCTCCTCCTTAAACTAAATTTGTGAATTATTTATTGAGATTCGATAAATTTTTATGAAATGGATAGAAATTTTATTTTTAATTTATATTTTAATTGTTTTTTAGATTTTAACTTTCTTTTAATTATTATTTTTTATTTTAATTTATTTAAAAATATGTAATATTATGTGGAATAATTTAAAAAATATTATTTAATATGTATCATTCTAACTGTAAAATATACATCTTCGGTGAGCCATGTCACCCTTTTAGGGGCGGAGAAAAGAGAAACGTATCAATTTGCAACAATATCGAAGGTTGAGCTTTAACAAAAAAATCTTGAAGATCGTGATTAAATTGATATTGGCCAAAATGTCGAGGTATTTTATTTAGAATTAACCACTTTTTTTTACCCTCTTTTAAAGTGATGTGTTAGTTAAAGTTTATGAGAATTATTTTATGTAAATCAATTTGTATTCATATAATATCTTCAATTACCATATCCTCGCATTTAAGTCTTGTATACATTCGGATGTATCGTGCACTTATAGGTCATTTAGAATCATGCAACTTATTTACATTGAACGCCAGAATTATTTTTATGGAAAGTCTGAAGGACGTAGTGGTTAAGAGGACGTAGCGGTTAAGCATTTTTTAAATAATATGAGGATCAAAGTAATATGAAATTAAGAGGAGCATTATCCTCCTTAAATTAATGGGTAAGATTTTTTGGTGAAATTTGTTCATAGTATGAAATTTATATCACTACATTTATAAATTAATATCATAATACTTATCAATTAATGCCACTATATTTGTAAATTGATCGAGATCATATCACTAAATGCTATAAGTATTGATTAATAAGTGTTGGGAAATTTATAGTTTTGATGGAAGTTCCAAAAACGGTTGTAAAAGGACCAAATCGAACATGTTAGTCGAATCGATGATATGATAGGAAACCACCGAACATGTTAGACAAATGATGTATTAGACTATGTCTTTCTTAAAGAAGAACTCAAGATGCACAAGTCAAGGAAGATCGATGAATAAGATCGTAGAGCGATGATCGATAGTAAGATCGGTATTTGAAGATCGATGGCGATTTCAAAAGACTTTACTTGAAGACCAGAAGACCTACTCTATAAAAGATATCAGCAGAGTCGATTGGTTGAAGCTAAGTTTAGCCATATCGGTGAGACTCAAGGCAATTGATCGAATGGATGTAGTGATCACCAGAGTCATCAAGATGATAAGCAACTACTTATCATAAACATACCGGGTAAGCTGGACCCGGAAGAATGTCAACATTAGTTGGTGAACAAACACCTAAAATGTTGTACTTGTTAACCAATGAGAAAATGACACGTATGAACAAAGTCGACAATGTGGGATTCGTACACGCTTAGTAAACGGCTAGAAAGGACAACTATTCACGCTTTTACGGCCATATGTCCACTGAAGACGCCACATCAAATCCTGCGTCTCCTACAAATATAGCCGAAAATTCAAATTGCTCTCCAACGACTCTTTGATTTAGAGGTCTATAAATACGAGATTACTCTTGAGTGAAGACACGAAAATTATCAAGAAGCTCATACTATAGCAAAATTTCCGCCAAGAACACAAACTTGAAGATTATTTCTAAGTGTTCATCCCATTGTTCTTAGCATAAAAATCTCATCCTTTCTTGAAAAAACTTCTTTTTGTCGGATCGACGAGATTGAAGAGATATTTGAAATAGGGGTCTCGACATCGAACAAACATCAAAAGAGATGATAATTATTAAGGAACCCGAAGAAGTCGCTGATGAAGCTTTATTGTGGGAGATCGCGACCACGCTTCCCATCACCGAGGCTCAATCACCGAGAATGTGATTGACTTGGATCACGGATAAGTCAATCGGAGAGACGATAAGGGGAGCTCCTTCGACTTCAAGAATCGTAAACACATATTTTACAAACTTCTCCGAATTTGAAGCAAATATGATGAAGTACATTAAGAACTCCTTTAGCTTAACATGGCTCAAATGTTTACATGATGATGTGAGCTTTTTGTACCAAGACAATTGAGAAGGCCATCGGAATCCGAACGCGAACTTGTATCCTCTTCTTTTGCGAATTTATGAAGAATTGAGAGATATAACAACCGATAAGATGGTGGAGGTAAATGAGAAGCCGCCAAGATTGAGGAGACGAAATTCCTAGCTCACTCGATGATGAACGAAAAAATGGCAGAATTGACCAGACATAAAGATCTAGCCGGTGTCATTACGACGGAGTTAATTATGATGTTGATAAGTTTGAGAATCACGTTAAACAAAGTCGATCCAATTGTGGATAAAGCTCATTCTTCCATGCTTTACCGTGGATCGAACAAGTAAGCCGCTACGTGACTCTTCTACCTGGATATTCGAGAAGAAAGATCTATCTAAGCATATTGGTGACCTCGACTCGAAATTTGAAAGCTCTTTTTGAGGAACCAAAAAGGAAGAAGAGAAGAATCACGCAGAGAAGGATCCGATACCATCCGGGAGGTGAATCGTGGAGAATTATGTAGCGAAATCGTATAACTCGGAATGTAAGAGATTAAAGAAAGATGCAAAGATCACGCAGAATTAGAAGAAGTCATTTCTTCATCATCCACTGAAGTCGGTGAGCATGCGAAAAAAACAAAGAGATTAGTGTTGTCCTGCTAAGAAAAAAGAAATCTTGAAGCCGAGATCGTAAAAGGTAAGAACTCCAAGAAGGCAGAGCGGATAGACATAAAAGAATGGAAGAAAGCCAAGCCTTGACAAGACTTATCGCACGAGGAAAAAGAAAGCTTGCTGAATCCGGAGAAAGCGAGACATTTACTTGAGCCATTCTTCCTCAGCGATATAAGGTGTCATTGTAAAACCGGATAGAAATATGGCCAAGGAATGACATCCGATCAAGGGGGAATGGTACATCTCGACCCACATCAATCAAGTTATTCTAACCAACGTGGATAAAGATGAAATATTTAGGGATTGGTTGAATAACAAGCATCCAGCTTTCTACAACAACATCATGAGAGAAGCCAAGAAGTCGAAGTTAGATCCCAATAGCTCGAGAAGTTGAAGTCATGGATTACAAGAATACTTGAGATGGGAAGATTGACAAGATAACCTTTTCAATGCAAAGATTTCAACAAATTTGTCTTGCACAAGATGACATCCTTGAAGAAAGTAGAGAGCTGCGGATGTCAAGGCAAGGTTGTTCGAGATATGTCGTGTTGCGGAGGAAGAGAGATTTTGAATCAGAAGACTTATCTGTGGTAAGATCAGAATATAATTTGATGTACTTGTAAAAAAAAAATCTTATCTTTAATGAAAATTCTATTTTTTTCTGATCTTAAGACAAAATCTCATTGTCTTCTGACTCTCTCTCTCTCTTTTTACTTATGTTTAACTTTGTTCAAAGATTCTTTTCGAGAAATGTTTGGTTCCATCAAAAAGGGGAAATTTTTGGGAATTTATAGTTTTGATGGAAGTTCCAAAATAGACAGGATCGATCACGAACATGTTAGTCAATTGATGATATGATAGGAAATCAAATTTCAACATGTTGTTACAACCGATGTAATAGACTAGGTTTTCTTAAAGAAGAACTCAAGATGCACAAGTCAAGTGAAGATTAGTGAATAAGATCGAGAGAGCGATGATCGTAGTAAGATCGGCGAAATGAAGATCGGTGTGGATTTCAAAAGACTTTACTTGAAGACCGGAACACCTACTCTATAAAAGATATTAGCAGAGTCGATTGGTTGAAGCTAAAACAACCATATCAATGAGACTCAAGGTAATCGATGGATGTAGTGATCGATTCGGGGCGGAAATCGACAAGATGATAAGCAACTACTTATCATAAACATACTGAGGGTAAGCGGACACGAAGAATGTCAACATTAGTTGGTGAACAAACACCTAAATGTCACTTGTTAACCAATGAGAAAATGACACGTATGAACAAAACGACAATCTTTGGGATTCGATTCCGCTTAGTCAAATAAACTAGAAGGACAACTATCCATGCTTTACGCCATGCCGTCCTCAAGACGCGTACATCAAATCCTCGTGATCCTACCAAATATAGTGAAAATTCAAATTGCTCTCCAACGGCTCTTTGATTTCGAGGCCTATAAATATGGGATTACTCTTCAGAGTGAAGACACGGAAATTATCAAGAAGCTCATACTAAAGCAAAATTTCCGCACAAGAACACAAACTTGAAGATTATTTCTAAGTGTTCATCCCATTGTTCTTAGCATAGAAATCTCATCCTTTTTTTAGCTACACAAATACTAGGATAGATTTCCGTTTAAGCGCTTACACTATCGCACACTACTTTTGCTTAAAATCTCATACATATTCTCGAGTTAGGATCGGTTTTCAACCTAACCGATCCGACCGATTGAACTCGGTCACCGATTGAAAACAGACTCGAGAATCTGATTTGTTAAAACTGGTTTTTCACACGAGTATAAACTTGCTTCCGCACAATCAGTTAAACTGATAGACACCGAACTGATCTGCCATCAGACGATCAGTAAGTTGGATATCAGTCCATACTGACTCACTCGCACTTTGATCAGGAAACCTGCTTTCACACCGATCCAAGACGAAAAATTTGAGGGTCTATTCACCCCTCCTCTGACTTACGCCTCGCCCCTGCTTTAGGACCTACTATAAGTGTAGTGGTATTGATTTATAAGTGAAATGATATCAATTTCATAGTATGAACAAGTTTCACGGGAGAGTTTACGAAAAATTAATTGAGTGAAGTTCATATATTAATTTGTGTAAATAAAAAAGAATTAGGTTATAACCCTGCATATTGCACGGGTAGAAAATAAAATTATATTATAAAATAATATTAATTTTTTTAAGAGTCAACATGTTGCACAATTAAAAATATATTACATTTATAATGTCTCATGTATGAGACCGTTTCATACTATTTTTTATTTTTAAGAATACATATTATTTATAATTTAACAATAAAATATGGTTATAATTAAATTGAGTTAATCAAGTTAAATAAATATTTAAAATATTTAATCTAAAAAAAGATTAATCATGTATTTTGTATTATTTTTTATCACAAAAAATTATAAATAGAGTGAATATTTTTTACCCAAAAAAATTGTTGGAAGGTTAAGATTAATCCTCATAAAACTAATGGTTCAGATTAAAAAAAATGAATAATATAAGAGTTGGTATGCTGTGAAACTTGTTCACCGTGAAATTGATTTTTTTTAATAGACATACTCTTTAGTAATATAAGTCACACTCTTCAGTTATCACTACGATACCCTCTTCTATAATAAAAGTCACACCCTTCACTTTTATGAGTAACACCCTTTATAGTAAAAAGTCACACCCTTTATAATAAAAAAATCACACTCTTTAGTAATATAAGTCACACACCTTAATCAGTTTCACCGTGAAACTTGTTCACCTTATACTTTGCCATAATATAATATATCATTAAATAAAATTAGGTATTTTGAGATAAAATAATTAAATTGATGGGGTTGATTCTCAATTAATAGATAGATGTAAGCATACCTTGTGCTGAATAAGTTTAAACCATAATATTATTAAAAAAAGAAAATCCTTTTGGTTATATTTATGAAATAAACTTAAGTTTATAATAAAACTAGTTTAGTGCTAGCACATCACACGATTTTTTTTAATTAATTAAGAATGTAACATTCATAGTAAATAATATATTTAATAATTTAAAAAATAAATATGTACATAAATGCACTGAGCATGAATGACTAATTGTTTAAGGTGTATATTAGTTATTAAAATAAAATTATTGTGTCAAAATATTATTTATTCCTTTTAAAATGAAGTTGAAACCTACAGCTGCAACCCAAACAAAATAAATTGATTAACAGAAAAAAAAACAGCATTTAAAAAAAAATATAATCAATATGGTTTAATGAAAAAAAATAAAATTGATGTATTATAATATATAATAATTTTGTTACATAAAATAAATAAGATATACAATAACAACAATTATACAATAAAATTAATCAATAAATTAAATTATGACAAATAAAGATCAACTTATGGAAGATAAATAAATAGTTTAATATAAAGTAATAAATATAAATTACACATTTTATAACACTCACACGTACATTTAATACTTAAATAATTAGAAACTACTTATATTGAGACATGTCATCTTTATCTATAAACAAAAATCATTATTTACTTGTCACATAATTCTCACGACTTCTTAATTAGTTGCACATCGTCTAAGTGCACAATAATTCGACACGTAAGTAGTAAGATATGTAAAAATCAATGCACAATAAAATGTTAGATATAAAATAAAGATTAATACGAAGAAATTAGTGTTCAATAAAAATTGCACTAAAATAGATATTCAAAATTACAAAAAATTGTAAATTGGCTTATTTGGTAAGTAACATAAATATTATGTTTAATTGCACTAAACCCACAAAACTATCACCGAAATTGCACTTACACCACTGAACTATTTTTTGTTGCACAAAACTGTATAAACTATTAATATTTTACAGAAACAACTAAATTACTTTTCATGCCATATTTCTCTTGATTTTTTGAGTTTTTTTGACACGTGTGTTGTACATGATTTTATAGGGACATTTCACAAATATTATATATTAAGCACAAATCTTTTCTCCTACATATTCTCAAGAATGATTCCGCAATTTCAAACTTAAATTTGTGTATTTAATAGAAGGAATGTCGTTTTGTACATAAAATAATACATACTATTTCCTTTTAGTGTACCACATTTATATTATATAGTAAGACAATTTTAAATAGTTTACAGATAAGTGTGTGTACTGAAAAATTAAATATGTGTTATTTATTCTGATAATACATGTTTGCCATTATAGTCAAATATGTCTCAGAGTAAAATAAGTTGTTTTGTCTTTGCACGTATTTTATAGAAATAAATATTTCACCTAGTTAGGCCCACAAGATCCACAAACTTTTCTCTCAGATTTATACACTTCTCCTTCTTAACCAAGGTTCATATTTCACGGATCATACTTCTATACAACACATACATCTACTCACGGTAACACAAATTTCGATGTTATGTCCTTGTGTAAATTTTATTGAAAAATTTATTCGATCCCATTTCACTCATATAATATCCACTTAACTTTACACTTTGTGTTTATAATTTTTTTCATTATGATAGATCACCTATCATAGATAAGTGAAATATTTCATACTCCCTCCAATCACAATTTTATTCCCACTTTTTTTATGCACATGATTAAAAAAAAAAAAAAGAAGATTATTGGGTATTGTGGGGTCCACTTATAAATTTAGGTCTTGTATTGATGGGTCTGGCAGTCTTATTCATAAATAAGATTTTAAAAAGCGTGCAACTTGTTTATGTTAAAAAAAAATGCGACTTATTTACGTAAAAGTGCAAGAATTAATAATATGGGGACATAGTTGCATGTTTATGTTTGGAATAGTTGCACGTTTATTTTGTATAGTTGCACGCTTTCTAAAATGCACTATGAGTCTTGATACCCAAGACACATGAGACCCACTCCCACTTATAAATAAAGTGATTGTTTGTGAGGAAAGTACAATGAGAATTGAAATAATTAAGTTGTAGTTGGAGGATAAAGATAAAATGTTTATTTTTATATAAGATATGAGAATAGATTTTTGTGAACAAATAAATAAGTATAGTGAGAATAAATTTGATGGAATAAAAAATTGCCTTATTATTTTAATTTCCAGAGCGAATTAATTAAAATGTCCTTTATTAACTCCTTTCATTTCGTTATCTTACTTCTTATTAAAATGCTAAAAATTGAAGTCGGTGACTCTGAAACTAACGACAGAATTTCACGGCGATCTTGTGGTTTTCCCCCTCTCTCTCTCCCCCTCCATTTTTAACTCTCTCTCTCTCATTCAAATCCAAATTTCATTTTCAGCTCTACCAAATATTCATCCTGACTTCACACGCAAACCAGTAATAATAGTAAACACAAATTTTACTGTAGCGTGATCCCATCTCAACATCCTTCCTCAATAATTAAATATTCGTGTGAATGAAACAATTAAAAAATTGAATAAATCGTCAAAATTCAAAGCCAATCGCATTATATATATACAGGTATCTCTCTATCTCACTTCCACAAGCTTGTTCATCAATCCCCGCGCACCGACACTACGCGTTTTGTACCGGGACAATGGGCCATTGAGCAGAGTTGATGATTTGTATGGTCCAGATCTGTGTTGAGATAATAAAGGTACGTGAAATTCGCACTGATTTTAATTTTTATCGCGTGTTTGTAATGCTTGTTGAGGTATTTTGGAATTTTGTTAGTTGTTTGGGTTGTAGATTTGGTCAGATCTTGTGTTTTTTATTCGTGTTTCGCGGTTTGATTTGTTGACGGTGATGATGCGTGCTTTGATTCTGGTATATGTTGTAGATCTGTGCTGTTGGTTGTGATTTTCTCGTGTTTAGATTTGTCTGTTTTTGAGCAATTGAAGTATTACAGCAGCTCCATTGTGAGATCTCTTGTAGATGTATAGATTATAAGCGAATGCATATGATTTCCAGCGTGTTTATACTTTGGTTACTGTGATTTGGTGAGGTGTGTGTGTCTGTATCTGATCTATTGATTATGTGCGTTTGATTAGTTTTGAAATCCTGCGTACATAATATTACAATTAATACTACTTTATTTACTATTATGGAGTATTATTGATATATTCAGCTGTCAACAGTTAGAATTAATCTAATAGATTCCATTCTAATGAGTCCTATTTGATAGCTTGGCCTATTAAATTTAAGGTTGAATGGGCTGCATATGTTTAATCTTATCGTTTGCTTCTGTTGTAGGTGCAATAAGGAAAAGTATTAGGACTGTTTGAAGCATAAAAAGTTCAAGGATGGCTTTTAGGAAAGTATTCTAGAGTTGATGGTAGGAAATCATCATCGGGCTATTGTTAAGCCGGTCACGATTGTGGTCTTCGTAGCCCTTTGTTTAGTTGGGGTATGGATGATGACATCATCGCTGTAGTCCCTGTTCAGACTTCAGAAGTTTCACAGGAGAACAAAAAATGATCACGAGGGCTCAAGCTACTGAGATCAATGCTGAGAGCAAAAAACGATGCTACCAATGATGAAGATAGCAACACTCCAAGTGAAGAAACTACTCCAACTAATGAAGGAAAGCAGAAGCAGTTTGAGGATAACCCTGGAGATTTGCCCGAAGATGCAACCAAAGGGGACAATAATGTAAATTCGAATCAGGCGGAAAAGAATGATGCACCTGATGAGTCGGGAAAAAACACAGAGGAAAAGCCAGAAGAGAAGAAAGACGATGCAGAAGAAAAGGGAGATGGATCAAAGGATGAATCGGAAAATGTTGAGAAAAATAAAGGTGATGGGGAATCTAAGGTGGAGAATCAAGACTCTGAATCTGGGGAGACCAAAGAAAATAATTCAGACAACGAGCAGTCTGAAGAAGGCTCCGACAAATCTGAAGGAGAGAAAGGAGATAGTCAGATAGAGGAGAAGGTGGATAATGAGAAAGATGTAAAGTCAGACCAAGATTCCACTGAGAAGAAGGACAAATCAGACGAAGCGTTTCCTTCTGGTGCCCAATCGGAGCTTTCAGATGAATCAACCACCCAAAATGGTTCATTCAAAACTCAGTCAACAAAGTCAAAGAATGAGAAAGAAACCCAAAAGTCATCTGAATCGGAGAATAAAATTAGTTACAGTTGGAAGGTTTGCAAGACGACTGCTGGGCCAGATTACATTCCTTGCCTTGACAACTTACAGGCAATAAAGAAACTCCCATCAACTAAGCACTATGAGCACAGGGAAAGGCATTGCCCAGAGAATCCACCTACTTGCCTTGTTCCCCTTCCCGAAGGATATCAACGCTCATTAGAGTGGCCTACTAGTAGGGAAAAGGTATAACAATACTAAGGACAGTAATGTCTTTCCTTTAACTTGTTGGGTTTATTTTCTTAATTTACTTGTGTTCCTTTCCACAGATTTGGTACCATAATGTTCCCCATACCAAGCTTGCCGAAGTTAAAGGACACCAAAATTGGGTTAAAGTTAGCGGTGAATACCTTACCTTCCCTGGTGGAGGCACCCAGTTTAAGCATGGTGCTCTTCATTATATTGACTTCATACAACAGGTAAAATATTTATGTGCCATGTTATGTTAAATTTATCTATGTCTATATTTTTGTCTAAAATTTCTCTCCTCCCATGTATGATCTCGATATCATATGTTAAATTGTTCAGAAGCCTAATATGTAATAGTTGTTTTTTAATTTCTGCGAGACAGTTGTTTTTAATTCTCAAAATATTGGTAATGTAGGGAATACCTTTTTTTTTAGGACTGCAACTATAGTGAGTGGCAATTGAAGGACAATATGTTTTCAGTTTGGCATATGTAGGCCATTAAAGCTTTTCCCCGCATCCCACAAGACATGTAGGCCATTATTCCCATTCTAACAGGCCTTGATGTGCGAAAAATTAAAATTTTATGTGGCTCTATATGTGTGAAAATTAAATTCTTACGGGCCTAAATGCATAATTTTTTTTAATACATTTGCCAAATTGAAAACATATTGTCCTTCAGTTGCTATTCCTCATATTTATGGTCCTAAAAAACATTATCCCAATGTGAGGTGCTTTTTTTTATCTTCTGTCTGATGTATTTCTTGCTAAGTTTAAGATCACCCGTTTCTTTATACGAGATAAAAAAAAAAAAGCATTCGGTTCTATTAACTTTTCCCTGCTAAAGTTTAGAAATTTGTTTAATGACCATTAAAGGTAGTGCTAACTCTTTAACCATATGTCATGTAGTCTGTACCTGATATTGCCTGGGGAGTAACGCTCCTCGCGTGGTTCTTGATGTTGGATGTGGTGTGGCTAGCTTCGGGGGTTTTCTTTTTGACCGGGATGTGTTGACCATGTCATTGGCCCCAAAAGACGAACATGAAGCTCAGGTTCAATTTGCTCTTGAAAGAGGAATCCCAGCGATATCTGCTGTTATGGGTACAGTGAGACTCCCATATCCTGGGAGAGTTTTTGATATCGTCCATTGTGCACGCGTTAGGGTACCCTGGCATATCAAAGGTACTTTTTTATCCCTTACATTAATTGAGATTCGTTGAGGCAATTCTAATATAAACTGGATTTTGAAATCCTGATAAACAGTAAGGTGTGTGTTTTTTTTGGGATTTTGAGGAGGGTGGGATTTTAACTTTAGGTCAAACTAATGTGTAAGAGTGAATGATGTATTATTATATTGTTGTTAGGTGTGATTGTAATTATTGGATGATGTGGGTCGTGATTATTATATTAAAGTGTAAAAAGAGATAATTAATTGTATTGGTAAGTGTGATAGAAAGTTTACAGGTCTGTAGTGGTTGTTTTATAAACCGGATTTCGAAATCCAAAAGTAGAACCGGATTTTGATCTGTAAATCCAAAACAAGTTTTTAGAGCCCAGAACAAACATTAACCGACATGTTTCTTATGATACAATCATACACTAATGTATATAACAATTTTAATAACATTATTTTCATTGTGAAAATTAGGTGGCAAACTTCTCTTGGAATTGAACCGCATGTTACGGCCTGGTGGCTTCTTTGTTTGGTCTGCCACTCCTATTTACCAGAAACTTCCTGAAGATGTTGAGATTTGGGAAGGTAATTAAAAATTCTGTAATCTATCGCTTTCTGGTGAAGCCTTTAATTTTCTTACTCTTGAAAATAAGTTGTGCATTTTCCTGTAATAATTTATAGCCATGAAGAAATTGACGAAAGATATGTGCTGGGAAGTTATTTCAATAACCAAGGACAAAGTAAATGGAGTAGGAATTGCTGTATATCGTAAGCCTCTTACAAACGAGTGTTATGAACAAAAGATCAAAAAAGCGATCCTCCACTGTGCAAAGACTCTGATGATCCAAATGCTGCCTGGTACTCTTACACTTATCAAATCCCCCACCCAACAAAAAAAAAAACTTTAAATTATAATAAAATGATTGTAAGCTGTTTACAAAAGCAGAAAGTAGATTTGAATATTTATTTTGACAATATTTCTTGATATAATCAGGAATGTACCTTTACAAGCATGCATGCACAAACTGCCCGTTTCTTCATCAGAACGTGGGTCTAAATTGCCGGAAGAGTGGCCTGAAAGGGTTGGTAAAGCTCCTTATTGGTTGTCGAGCTCGGAAACTGGTGTTTATGGCAAACCAGCTCCAGAAGATTTTCTGGCAGATTATGAGCACTGGAAACGTGTAGTTAAAAACTCATATCTTAAAGGACTGGGTATAAACTGGTCTAGTGTAAGGAATGCTATGGACATGCGTGCTGTTTATGGAGGGTAAGCCAGTAAATCTGCTTCTTTTTTATTTTATAACCATCCTCGCTCTCTAATTTATTTAAAATAAAAAATGATTTTTTCAGTCCAATTAATTCCATTTTGAAGGGATCACCAATTCTTTTCTTATGTGCCTTTCACATTCTGTTTTTTGATTGAGTCATGATACCCCTGAGTATAATGATTCCTTTTATTCCCTCCCGACCCATTATGGTTGTCGTTTAAGGATGTTCCATACTGAATTAAGAAGGCTAATAAATAGTAAGTATAATGCGTGTAATGTGACATTTTACCCTTTTATCTACTTAGATGGTCATTTATACATTCATTTAAAGCACACTATCACAAAAAATAAGTAGAAGGGCAATATTGGAATATGATATTTAATTCTCCTAGACTAATGCAAAAAGACATTTATTTTGGGACTTATTCTTCTCCAGAATCAAAATGCATTGGATGAGTATTTTTTATTGCTCAGTTCTGCATTTCTTCTATGTGGAAAAATTCTAACGTATGGGAGATACTCAAGTCTGCCTTAATTCATAATTTCTTTTGTCCCATCTGTCTTGTTAACCATATTGTGTTTTTTTGTTTTTCTTTTTTGACACACTGTTCTTGAGGAGATAATATCATGCAGATCTATTACTCATTCTTTGTTTGTACTGCAATGCAGATTGGCAGCTGCTTTGAAAGATTTGAAGAATATTTGGGTTATGAACGTTGTCTCTATAGATGCTCCCGATACACTCCCCATCATTTATGAACGTGGTCTATTTGGAATTTACCACGACTGGTGTGAATCATTCAGTACTTACCCAAGATCTTACGATCTTCTTCATGCCGACCATATTTTCTCAAGGATTAAAACGAAGTACGTATTTATACTGTTTTCCTTTACACTCATTCTCAAGGCAAATACTTGTATGCATCAGTTGCACTGTGCAACCCAAGTGCACTTTTAAATAGTATTAGTTGTTTTACTAAAAGATATTAGTTGGTTGAACCGTGTTACTTTTTTCATGCTCCTTTCTAATTCTTCATTTTGTTGACAGGTGTAATTTCATGGCCTTGGTTGCGGAGGTCGATCGGATTTTGAGACCCGAAGGAAAGATCATCGTACGGGACACAGCCGAGATTATAAACGAGCTAGAGGGTATATTCAAATCTATGCAGTGGGGTATTCATATGACCTTCTCTAAAAACAAGGAAGGATTATTATGTGCACAGAAGACCATGTGGCGGCCTAAAGAGGAGGAAAAGGTCACCTATGCTCTTGCTTGAAAAATCATCGAAAGATATACACTTCAATTCTTGGGGCTCGTTTCTGTGCCGTGGAGACTAGGTATTTTTTGGTTATTAAATGCTCTGATTTTCTGCAAACTATGTATCATTATCATGCCTTGGCCAGATTAGTGTCTTTAGTTTAAGCTTGATGTTCTTAGAAGTTTTGTGGAAGTTGGATCGTTGTAATCGATTGTATTATTAGTTGCTGAGGGGGAAAAAAATGCCTTTACTGTATGGCCTATTGCTGAATTCTCAGTACTGCTATCAATTCATTCTCTTATTCATACTGCAATTATCCGTGGGCTGAAATTTTGGTTACTCTGAGTTCCTTGAAATTGAAGGGAAAATTATTGATAGGTACAAATTTTTTATGTGAATTACTAATAGGTTCAAATGTTATTTTGCATATATAGCCAAAATTGCACGCGAGAGTGCCAATGTACCTACATATACCCAACTATTAGTAAATTGTAATTTTAAAAAATGTTCTATTAGTAAATATAAAATTGAAGTGCATATTTAAGCAGGGATGAATCTAGAAATTTTTTACGACAGGTGCACAAAAAAATATAAACATAAAATAACTGAAAATTTTCATGGATAAAAATTATAGGATCAATTTTGACAATAGTTTTGGACGGAAATTTGTTACCTGATCGTCAATATTAAGATTAGAATTTGAAGAGTGGTGGGGACGTACAATGGGAGTCTGGACACTAGATAGATGTGGACTCGGGTTTTTTATTATAATTTTACAAGCTCTCCTGTGAACTTGTTCGTAGTATGAAATTGATATCATTACACTTATAAATCGATACCATTACTTTTATAAACTAATATCAATAATACTTAATGCTATAATATTAATTTATAAATAAATATTGTGATATTAATTTATATAAGTGTATGCTATAAATTTTTTATTATGAATAAATTTCACGAAGAATTATTTTTATAATCTATATCCTATGACAAATACAAATTATATATATAATATAATAATAGGTATTAATGTGGTTTGGATTTTAAATTATAATTTGTATACTACTAATTAAAACTTATATATAGTAGTATAATAGGGATTGAAGGGGTGAGGGTGGGCTGGTGGGCATCAGGACAATGGAAAAGTGGGCTGGGGGTTTGGATTTCGACCCATGAATCAAGTTGTAATGTATTCTAATATTAATAACAGTTTGTATATAATTAGAAAATTGTGCTCAACAAAAAAAAAAAAAAAAAAATTCCCTGGGGCACGTGCCCCCTCACTAGTCCGTCTATGTATTTAAGACCAATAGAGTACCATTTAACTACAAAATAAATTAATAATTTATAATATATATATATATATATATATATATATATATTAAAGTTTCAAAGGGTCCCCCTTCCCCATAGTAGTTCCATCATTGATTATATGTATTTCATATACTTTAATTTATGAACATATCATTAATAATAATTTGTAATGTCATTTGAGACATGTACACAAGGAAGACTGAGAAAGTAAAATTTCTTATGGGATTGTTTTTCCAAAAACGAGAAAACGAAAGCGTCACATTAGTATTAGTCATTCTCGTCTACATTTAATTTGGAGTCCCACCATTCATACCATTTTGTGCTTCCATAACATATTAACATCGTAGATGATCTTTCAATAATCTTGATAAAAAAAAATTATACTGATTAGGATATTAAAGGTTGGGAATGAAAAATTGTTTCTACTCTCCCCAATATCAAGTTGTTTCGTTTAGGTACTTGTTATAGGGGAAGTCTTCATTATTAAAATATATTATCTAAAGTGTTCCTTTACATAATTTTAAGGCATAATAGCTGCCAAAGTCATGAACTTTTCGTAAATTATATTCTAATTTAAACTTTTAAATGTTAATAAATAAATTATCAATTTAACTTTTTTTTTGGTAATTCAAGCTTTCTTTGCCCAATAAATATAAATTCCAACAAAAAATTGATATAATATTAAAATTTGAAAATATATTATTTTTATATATTTTAAAAAATATAAATATATGCATGTTTATTTTTAAAAATAAAATTTAAAATTTATTACCTATAATTATTTAAGAATATAAACAATTTTTTTAAAAAAAATACAATTTTGAATATTTTTTAAAGATAATTATTTATTTTTTAAATATGATCAATCATTTTGTATTTGAATATATTTTAAAGGGACAAACTAGCCGAAGTTCGAATTGGAAAAAAGAAGAAGTTAAATTAATGACTTATTTTTCAACATTCAAAATTTTAAATTAAATCAAAATTAAAACAAAGTTTGTGATTTTAACTACAATTATGCCTAATTTTAATGATTATCTAAAAAAAATCATATAAAATCTTAAATGATTATTATTAAATTTGATAATTATATGTCTTGCATAATATATTTGAATATACAACTTGTTATTTGTCTCCAAATCATATAGAAATCTCTAGAATGGTAAATTGTAGAGTAGTCTTGAATAATTTTGAAGAGAAAGTTGTGTAAAATATCAGACATAATTAGTGTTATGTCTGTACATATAAATAAAAGCAAAAAGTTATCTAAATTTCATGGTCGGTATGGTTAGGTCGAGCAAAAAAAGCATTAGGTTCGAGGTTTACATAACAACTTGATGTGTTCGCACATGACAAAAGAGTGTTACCCCTATGAAATAAAAAGAATGTTACTACATGAACAAAAAACCAAAGACAAACGCATAAACAAAACCAGAACAAACGGAAAAGAAATTCTCAGTCCAAAATTACAGATTTACATAACAACTTGATGTGTTACTACATGAACAAAAGATTGTTACCCTATGAGCAAAAGAGTGTTACTACATGAACAAAAACCACTACAAACGCGAAAAATATCATCAGTAAAAGAGTGTTACTACATGAACAAAAATCAGTACAAACGCATAAACAAAACCAGAACAAACGGAAAAGAAATTCCCAGTCCAAAATTACATATTTACATAATAACTTGATGTGTTACTACATGAACAAAAAAATGTTACCCTATGAGCAAAAGAGTGTTACTACATGAACAAAACCAGTACAAATGCGAAAAAAAATCATCAGTCTACCAGACTACCACAACTAACACTGATTTTTCTCCCAAAACAATTCTTAATTAAGCAAGTGTGACAAATTCCAAAATTTACGATATAAAAGTTTCAATCAAAAGTTGACTTTAAGATCTCTTACGAATTAGTTCATATATAAAAAGCGTAACGGATGCTCGGTTAATAGTTATATGCATGTGGAAGAAACAGTCAAACAGATATGCGAGAAGATTACCAGATTTGTGATTGCGGTGTCTACTGCGAGGAAAAAGAAAGGAAGGAGAAATCCGCATGTAAAGGAGAAAGCGAATTCAAAGCCGAAATTAAAAACCTAATATTTAGGCCAAATTGCACATAAATCATAGTATGCAATATTGCATACAAGTTTTTACCAATTTTGAAAGTATTAGCTTATGTAGAGAACTGTTGAAGAATCCAGAAAAAGTATCCGAATTGTTGATGTATAAAAATCCCACCATCCATAGGGAATACATTAGGATAAGTTTTAAAACTTCACAAGTTGTAGATAAATATCATTCTCCCAATTTTTTTTTCTTTATTCACTTCTTAAATATTTAATGTAAGATTAGTTTACTAAACTTTATCCATTTATACACCCTAGTAAAATTACATAATGTTGCAATTATACAATGTTATGACTACTATTATTAAATATCACAATTCTTTGTATTTAATTCAAACATTAAAAAAAACAAAAAGATCTTGGTATTTAATTTAAATATCAACTAAGTCGAGTAAATACAATACTCGATAAGGTCAAGATCAAATATATATAGATGGGTGGGTTTGCTCTCAATTTAGAGAGCTATAATCTAAATTGTGGAGTCATGGATTTGAGTTTAGAAGCACGTGCGTCAATGTATGATTGGAGTTTGGAAAAATATCGTAAAATATCGAATTTATCAAAATTTATCGTACCAAAAATATTTTCGGTACAATAACGGTATGCCAAATAAAAATTTCCGATATTTTGGTATATTATCAATATACTTAATTTTTTTGGTATTTTGGTATTTGTATACAATTTTTTTTTTTAGGTATTTTCATATTTTGGTATCTTGCCTAATATTCTAAAAAATTCGATAAGGAATGATATACCAAAATTTTGGCATGAAACGATATGTAAAATTTTCGATGTGAAATAGTAAAATACAAAAATTAAGTATTATACAGTATACTAAATTTCGATATTTGATACGGTAATGTGGTATGAATCGGTAGTACACTAAGCCACCAGTTCACCCTAGCTATATCTAAATTTTCGTACGATGTTAAATTGAACAATGCAATTCCGGTCAAGGCTGCCAAGGATAAGCACATTTCAATATGTACGATGTTAAATTGAACAATGTGATTCCTACCAAGGAGGCACATTTCAATGTATGATGAAATGTCATCTGTTGGGAGATAAATTTAATAAAGAAGATTTTGATTAGATCCCAAAACCCCTGAGTATGACATGTTCAGGATAATTTTGATAGTTGAGCCAGGATTCAGTTTTAGAGTGTTCAGGATGTTATCTGCAAAATGTATAGTCGTGAGATATAGATCGATAGTTTCAAGACTCAAGAAGGTTCAAGAAACTGTTTCAAGATGAAACCGAAGTTTCAAGTTTCAAAGATTTTAAATCGAGAAATCAAGACTCGAGAAACCGAAAACCAAGACTCAACATGAAGACTTCGAAGATATCGGTCGAAGATATCTGTGAAGACTCAGAAGACACTGAAGACTCAGAAGACTCTCAAGACTCAGAAGACACTGAAGACTCAAAAAAACTCGAAGACACAGAAGACTGAAGACCAAAGGATATCTTGAAGGCCGAATTATCAAGACTCAAGAATGTCTTGAATGCTCAGTATAAACCTGAATGTTCAGAGGCACTGAAAATATCTATCTGAAGGATACAATACTGAGAAAAACGCGATTGCTTAGAAAAATAGATATTGCCCAAGACATTCTCATGTAGACAAAAGGAACTAAGACAAAGTGTTGTTAAGGTTATATCACTCAGAGATATTGATCAAAAAGAGCCGTTGTGTTCATCTACATTTAACTGGAGACAAAAGTCAAACAGTAGAAGACAACATCAGACTTTTATCGACAATTGAAGTTTACAGTGTCATCAAGCATTTCAAGAAGTACTATGTTCTAGACTGCAAAAAGTGATGACCAGCTACATGAAAAGCTGTTTGCCTAAAAAGTGCTAGGGAGTCTCAAACCCTAAATATAGCCGCTCATCACACACCATAAGAGGAAACTCACGGGCTATCTCTTCCAACGGATAGTTTTTCAAGAGTGACCTTGGTGTATGCCTATAAATACTTGTGACCATCTACATTGAAGGTTCACGGAAATTTGTAAGCAACTCAAGAGCTCAAACTTATTATTTGAGTTGAAGCACTTTCGAAAACCCAAGAATTTCCCAAGTGCTTTATATCGAAGAGAGCTCATTTCACTAAGCCTAGCTTGATAAGTCATATCTAAAAGCTTAGTCGAGATATCCTAGCCTTTTCATTGTTCTTAATTGTAAAGGATATCTCATCCTAGTTGGAAACCAACCAAGAAACCCCAATCCCTTTGTAAGGTAGTTTGAGTGTGATTGTTGGTAAGATTGGAGTTAAAAGAGTTAGTAAACTACATTGAGGTAGTCGTAAAGCTCTAGAGAAGAAGTGAGTAAACTATCTTGGATATTCGAAGCTTGTGTGTGTTTTTTGAGTAAGTAAACTACGAGGTAGTCGAAAAGCTCAAAATAGAAAGGTTAGTAAACTACAGAGGTAGTCAGAAAACCTTAGGAAGTGATTAGTGAATTTATCTGAAGAGATCAGAGAGAGTGGACGTAGGAGCTTGAGTCTCTGAACCACTATAACTTGCTGTGTTATCTACTTTCTGTTTTGCTTTGATTAACTGCTGCATTACTTTAAATTGAAAGCATATTTTCACTTACTCGGTTGGAATCAATCCACTGAAGCTGCATATAACTTAATCACAGCCTAATCACTATTCCATTAAAAAGGAAGTTTTCAACAAAGCATTAAAACGAGTATAAACTTAGGGCCAACCATTCCGCATCCGAAAGTGGCTATTCAAGCAACTTCAAGAACTCTGAAAGTACTCGAGATCGGTTAGGATTATCTGAGGTTTCTGAAAGCAGCTCAAGATCACTGTCTCAGGGCGATTTGTGCTTCTCAGAACCAAATCTTGAGACAACTGACCCAATCGACCTCAGTGAAGAAAAGTTTTAAAATCACTGAACACGTGTATTCCCCCCCATACATGTGTAAGACTCGTTTTCACCGGGACCAACAAGTGGTATAAGAGCGGGAGTTCAAAAGATCACTATTTTTGAAAAGTGATCACCTGGACTGATCCAAATTTTAAAACCCCATCTCTGCAGTGGTTCGC
The DNA here is from genome assembly GCA_037126765.1 of Stenogyne calaminthoides. Lineage (NCBI taxonomy): Eukaryota > Viridiplantae > Streptophyta > Magnoliopsida > Lamiales > Lamiaceae > Stenogyne > Stenogyne calaminthoides. The sequence continues at coordinate 9,569,487 of JBBCBC010000002.1, read as the reverse complement.
TTGACCACTAGCTTTGTTGACCAAAGTATAAATTTCTTAGACTCCAGTGGTTTTCTAAACAGATATATTTGCTGAAATTTTATAAGGCTCAGACATCATGCCTTCTAAAAAGCTTCCAATGTTCTCAGTTGAGAAATATGATTTGTGGAGATTAAGAATGCAGGATCATCTGTATTCTAAACATGAACGTATGTGGAGAGTGGTCTCTGAAGGACCATTCCAATTCAGTATGCTGAATCCCAGAGTTACAGAAAATGAGAGAAATGATTCCAGGACAGAATTTCCAAAGTCAGATGATCAACTTACTCCTGATCAGAGAAAGTTAGTCAATCTTGACTATATTGCCAAAAATACAATATACATCACTATTGATGATAGTGTTATGAGGAAGATCTCTCATTGTGAGAATACCAAGGAAATATGGGATACACTTGCTGAGATTGTGTTGGGAGATGAATTTAATAAAGATATATGATTTTGATTAGATCCCAAAACCCCTGAGTATGACATGTTCAGAATAATCTTGATAGTTGAGTCAGGATTCAGTTTTAGAGTATTCAGATGATATCTCGCAAAATGTATAGTCACAGACATAGATCAAAGTTAGATCCAAGATTCTCAAGAACTCAAGAAGTTTCTCGAAGAAACCGGTTTCAAGATGAAACCGTTTCAAGACTCGCGATGAAACTCAGATATCAAGACTCAAGATGAAATCGAGATATCAAGACTCAAGATGAAACCGAGGAACCAAGACCCAAAGATGAAGACTCAAGATATCGGCCAAGACATCCGTGGAAGACTCGTAAGACGCCAAGACTCGTAAGACCCCGCAAGACTCGTAAGACTCAAGACACGTAAGACGTAAGATCAAGAATCAAGATCAAGAATAATGGCGGCACGCAATTATCAAGACTCGCAATGTACTCAATGCTCAAGATAAACTCAATGTTCCGAGGCAATTGAACATATCTATCCTGAAGGATGCACTCTTGAGAAGATCACGATTCCTTAGAAAGTTAGATATTGCCCATAACATTCAAAGTGCGGATAAAAGGAACTAAGACAAAGTGTTGTTAAGGTTATATCACTTTCGAGATTGTAACCAAAAGAGCCGCTTGAGTTGTCTACCTTTAACCGGAGACAAAAGTCAAAAAGAGGAAGACAACATCAGCACTACCATCTTCGACAAAGGACAAGTCATTTGAAAAAGATGTCGGAAGTACTAAGTTCGGTATCGCAAAAAGTGAAGACCGCTACATGAAATGCTATTGCCTAAAAACGTGTTAGGGAGTGTCAAACCCTAAATATAGCCGTTTCTCACACACCATAAGAGGAAACTCTGAGCTATCTCTCCAACGGATAGTTTTTCAAGAGTGACCTTGGTGTATGCCTATAAATACTTGTGACCTTCTACATTGAAAGGTTCGGGAAATTTGTAAGCAACTCAAGAGCTCAAACTTATTATTGCAAGTTGAAGCACTTTCGAAACCAAGAATTTCCCAAGTGCTTTATATTGAAGAGAGCTCATTAAACTAAGCCTAGCTTGATAAGATATATTCAAAGCTTAGTCGAGATATCCTAGCCTTTGCATTGTTCTTTATTGTAAAGGATATCTCATCCTAGTTGAAACCAACCAAGAAACCCCAAACCCTTTAGAAGGTAGTTTGAGTGTGATTGTTGGTGAGATTGAGTTGTAAAGAGTGAGTAAACTACATTGAGGTAGTCGAAGCTCTAGAGGAGAAGTTAGTAAGCTACTTGTGGTAGTCCAAAAGCTTGTGTGAGTTGAGTTAGTAAACTGAGAGAGGTAGTCGTCGAGCTCAAGGTCGGGTTGAGTAAGTAAACTACAGAGGTAGTCGAAAAACTCGTACGAAGTTGAGTAAGTAAACTACTGAGGTAGTCGAAAAGCTCAAGGAAGTGATTAGTGAATTTCTCTCAAGAGATCGGAGAGTGGACGTAGGAGCTTGAGTCTCGAACCACTATAATCTGCTGTGTTCTTTGCTTTCTGTTTTGCTTTGCTTAACTGTTGCATATATTCTGAAAGCATATTTTCACTGACATTTCAGTTGGAATCAATCCACTGAAGTTGTATATAAATTGAATCACAGCCTAATCACTATTCCATTAAAGGAAGGTTTTCAGCAAAAGCTTAAAACGAGTATAAATTAAGGGCCAACCATTCCGCATTTATCCAGTAGCTAGAACAAATAGTTACCAAACCGAACTTACTCTTCTAAGAGTTCATGAAGTTAGTTATCCGATCCAAGCAACTCGGGATCTCTGAAAAACTCGTGGACTCGGCCGGGATTATCTGAGGTTTCGAAAAGCTCCAGATCACTTGCCTCGAAGAGACTTTGACTCGAGGCGTTACAGTGCTTCTCGGGACCAAATCATCGGGACAACAACGACCCAAGCCGACCTCGAAGAAAAGTTTTAAAAACCGAACACGTGTATTCCCCATACACGTGTAAGACTCGCTTACTGGACAAACAAGTGGTATCAAAGCAGTGGTTCAACTTGACCACCTGCTTTGTTGACCAAAGTTTTATTTTCTAAAAATACTTGTGGTCTATCTGAACTGATCTTATTTGCTGAATTCTTAAAAGACTCAGATAAAATGTCTTCTAAGAAACTTCCCATGTTCTCAGTGGAGAACTATGATTTATGGAGATTGAGAATGCAGTGCACACTCAGTATTCTAAACATGAACGAATGTGGAGAGTGGTCTCTGAAGGGCCATTCCAATTTCATCGTAGGTGAATCCCAGAGGAAATGTAAAATGAGAGAAACGATCCTAGAGCAGAATTTCCTAAGTTTGATGACCAACTGACTCCTGAGGAGAGGAAGTTAGTCAATCTAGACTATATTGCTAAAGACACACTATACAGTACAATTGATGATGGTGTGATGGGAATGATCTCTCACTGTAATACTGCAAAAAAAATTTGGGATACACTAGCTGTAATGTGCCAAGGCACATATCATATCAAGGAAAACAAACTTTCAGTTGCAATTGGAAAGTTTGATAGTTTTGAAATGGAAGAAGGTGAATCTATTGACAAATTAGAAGTCAGATTCACTAGCATTATGAATGATCTAAATGCACTTGGAAAGAAATATCCACAGAGAGAAGTTGCATTGAAAATTCTTAGAGGTCTTTCTAAGAAATGGGATATACATGCAGTGGTGATTGAAAACACCAAAAACATTAATTCAATGCCATATCAACAAGTCTTCTCTGAGCTGAAGGCCTATGAGTTTGTAATTGATAAGAAATCCAAAAAGGCTGACAGCAAAGATGATTCATCATCTAGTAAAAATGTGGCTTTTAAAGCCAAAGATAAAACCTCAGAAAACTAGAGAGTTCGAGAACTCCTTGCTAAAAATCGGGGATGAGCTTGAGGATAAGCTAGCAATCGAAGCGATGGCAAGGAGGTTTGAAAAGACTTAATAATCGATATGGAAAATACAAAAACTATTACAGAATCACAGTGCCGGAAGAAACCCGAGGGACGGATCAACCGAGAAGAAGAAGGACACGAAAGTGAGGGATCTTCATCCAAAAGGAAGGACTCCAAGTCCAAAGAAGAAAAAGTGATCGGGATGATGATGCCAACAGATGCTATAATTACCAAAAGAAAGGTCACTTCTAGTATGGTTGTCCAGATCTGAGTGCTAAGGAGAGAAGAGAAAGGCAAGCTAAAATAGACAAGAAGTTCTCAAGCAAAAAGCCCATGGTTGCGAAAGAAGAACACTCGAGGAGGGATCTAGCTCTTGATGAAATATTCTCGAACGATGAAAGTGATGATATCTGTCATTGGCCATTGAGGAGGTAAACTCTTCTTTCTCTGTTGTTGCTCCTACACTAGCACAAGAGTTGTCAAGTTCAAGTGTAAAATCATCATTTTGACCTGATGGATTCTTTTGAGAGTCTAATGAAGGACTATCTTTGTTTTTACAAGAACTCGCTAAATGAAACTCAAGAGCGAATAAGGAATCGAAAAGTTGAAAATCTAAAATGGAAAGACTCTGCAATCTTTGAAATCACTTCTCAATTAATGGGAGCTCTTGATGAACTGGATGTTACGAAAGTACAACTCTCGAGAAAGAGAAGTTGATAGTGACCCTAACCGAAAAGCTAGAAAATCCATTTGAAGAGATTCACCGATCGTAACTAAGTTCAATGACCTCTCGAGAAGCATGAAACTCTACAGAATCGGCTGAGGATAGTGCATGTAAGAAGCTAACTCTATTGAATCTGCATCTAAAGTAATAGATGAAATTCGAGTTACCAGAGATCTGCCACTATAAAATCTGGATTGGGATACATTCCGGGAACCTCACAAGGTCATCTCAATCTTTGCATCAAGTAGCAAGAAGATAATCTTTGTAAAACCAATTGCACCTACACTTCAAACCAAGAAATGCCCAAGGTTGTGGACAAGGGAAAAGGACCCATGGTTTCAAAGAAACCGAATGATCGTGTAGGAAAGCCCAAACCTCGGTGAAGGCTAGAAAACTTGAGCACTTTCGGTTGGAAAATTCGAGCAAGTACTTCAAAGCCTCGGCTAAGAATGCAAACACTGAAAGGATCTCAGACCGAACCATCGGAGGAATCTTCAGAAGAGAAACACTCAAAGAGACATTCTCAATCAAGAGACCAAGTCCTCAAGATATCTTGAAGACCCAAATTTCAAAGACAGCAACTGAACCCCACTTGCCTAAGGGTAAAGGTTACTGAACTCGAAGTCAACAAAGATTCGGACCAACAAGACAGAAGCCAAAAGAAATGAACAAAAGGCCCGAACCAAAGAAAAATTCAAAAGCCCATGTTCATGCTAAGGCTAGCACTCATACACGTGAAAACTAAGTAAGGCACCCGTGAGTAGTAAATGTGTATGTAGATGTTTATGGAAGACAGATCAGCCACTCTAAAGTGATTAGAGTTGTCGGCATATTTGGATTCCGAAAGGTACAAACTAACCTTGTAGGACCCTACACAAATTGGGTACCTAAAAATTGATCTGCATTTTTTCAGAGGAAAAACAAGGGCACCGAAATGATTAAAGATCACATAGCACTGATGAGAAGATGAAAAAAAAAAGCCTCGATGTATGGTATCTTGACAAGGATGCTCAAGACATATGACAGATTCAAGAAGATACTCAATGACTATGTTGAACAAAGAGGCCCTCGATCACTTTTGGAGATAACTCCAAGGGACGATCAAGGATATGGAGCTTTGGAAATCGACTCGATTCATATCCATGGCGTTTCATATGTATCCGGATTGAAGCATAACTTGCTTTCAATTAGCCAATTCATGATAAAGGTTTTAATGTTGAGTTCTCTAAGAACTTATGTTATGTGAAAGATGATATCTCACGTAAAGTATTCTTGATCCGGTACTAGAAAAGAAAATGTGTATCTTGGTCGACCGAGTTCAACTCCTAAAGATACATGTTTGGTTGCTAAAAAGTTCCACAGATACCAGTTGGTTATGGCATAAAAGAATGAATCACCTTTAATTTTAAAACCTCGAACAAGCTTGCAAGATTAGCTCTTGTGAGAGGGTTGCCTAATGAAGTGTTCAAGAAGGAACATATTTATGATCGTGCAAAAAGGAAAACAAATTAGAGCATCATTTAAAAGCAAAGTAGATGTTTCTCTTGAAAAGAATACTTCGATTCGTGATATGGATCTTTTTGGTCCTATAACACCAAAGAGCACTAATGGCGAGAAATACACATTGGTAGTAGTTGATTACTACTCAAGATATACTTGGGTCATATTCTTACTCGAAGAAAGAGACTCGATAAAGTTGCCGAATCATCGAAAAGGCTCAAGATGAGAAAAATCTGAGTGTGGTCAAAATCGATCGACAAAGGAACCGAATTTATAAATCATATCATATCGATTATTGTCAAAGAAATGGAATTACTCATGAAACATCACCGAAGGACCCCTCAACAAAATGGTGTCATTTGAAAGAAGGAAATGGACTCAAAAAGAAGTTCGCAAGGACAATGATAGTTGAAGTTCGATATCCCTAAAATTTTGATTTTGGGCCAAGCCAAACACCGCATGTTATTCACGTAACGATCCATCTTGACCAAGAGTCAAGGCAAAATACCTTATGAGCTTTGGAATGAAAGGAAGCCTCTTGTTTCTTTCTTCGTGTGTTTGGTTGCAAGTGTTTCATACACAATAATGGTAAAGATCAGTTGAAAACATTTGATAGTAAAAGTCGATGAAGGAATATTCTTAGGATATTCTCAAGTCAAGAAAGCTTTTCGAGTTTACAACCGTAGGACTCTTATTGTTTGAGGAAACACCTCATGTTGTTTTTGATGAATCTACTTGTGTTCGAAGAAACAGAACATGATGCGTAAGAAATGACCAAGAGGATCACCAGATTAAGCCCTAAAAAGAATGACAAATCATCCATCGAACACGAAAAGAAGAAATCGGTCACATTCTATGATTGGAGTGACTCGGACTCGATAAATAAGTTCGTGGATGGAACTCAGGATGGTGAGACTCAGGAAAGCCAACACACCAAAGGTGACCAATCTGAACAGACACTAGTTCAGACTCGGTATGTGATGCCAATGAAGATGTGGTCACAACTGAGGCAAATTCTTGAATTTTTCAACCAAAGGGGGAACAATGTCTCCGACAATGTTCTCAATGGAATTTCCCCATAAGATGATTCCCTTTCTCTTTCTCGTTGTTCCTCGAAGTTCTCAATTAACCGAACCTAACATTTCAAATGTTGAGAATATTTGTTGAAGGGGAACATCTAGAAGAAGATGGTTAGATAGTCATCCTACAAGTCGATTGTGGGTGATCTAACCAAGGTGTCAAAACAAGAAGGTTCCATGGTGAGAGTGCACTATTCTGCTGCTTCCTATCAGAAAAAGAGCCTACTGAGATTAGTGAAGCTCTACAAGATTCTCATTGGATTACTGCTATGCAAGATGAGCTGAATCAATTCTCAAGAAATGAAGTATGGGAGCTAGTAGATAGACCTGAAAGGCACAATGTCATTGGAACCAAGTGGGTATTTAAGAATAAAAGAGATGAAAACAACAACATTGTAAGAAACAAGGCAAGGCTAGTTGCACAAGGTTATTCCCAAGAAGAAGGCTTGGATTATGATGAAACCTTTGCACCGGTTGCAGACTAGAAGCCATCGATTGTTTCTTGCATATGCTTTACACATGAAGTTCATGATCCATCAAATGGATGTGAAAAGTGCATTTCGAATCTGTGTGCTTAAAGAAGAGGTTTATGTAGAACAATCTCCTGGTTTCAAACAGAATGACCAAGTTTACAGGCTCAAAAAAGCCTTGTATGGTCTTAAGCAAGCACCCAGAGCATGGTATGATACTCTTTCTCAGTTTCTTACTGACCATGGTTTTGTCAAAGAACTGCTGATGATAGAACTCGCTCGGGATAGAAGATGGGGAAGATATCTTCTTGGTTCGAGATATATGTTGATGACATCATTTTTGGATCTCCAAACCATCAGTTGTGTGAAAAGTTTTCAACACTGATGAAAGGCAAGTTTGAGATGTCAATGATGGGAGAGATGAATTTCTTTCTAGGTCTTCAAGTGAAACAATCAAAGGAAGGAATCTTCATCAACCGTGCAAAGTACACCGAGATCCGATTGCCAAATATGGTGTATGGGGAATTGCAATGCGCTTAGAATTCCTATGAATACTAACTACAAGATGGATCCCGATTACAAGGCAAATCGAGAAGTCATCATCGATTATAGAGGAATCATTGATCATTGCTCTATCTCACAACAAGTAGGCCTGATATAACATTTCTTTGTTGGGATATGTGCAAGATACCAAGCTAATCCTAAGGCTAGTCATATGGAGGTCGCCAAAAATCTATCAAGTATCTTAAGGGCACAGTGAATAGAGGATTATGGTATCCAGCTGATGATAACCTTGAATTAACTGGTTACTCAGATACTGATTATGGAGGTTGCAGAATTGACAGGAAGTCCACTACAGGAACTTGTCAATTTCTAGGAAGTAAGCTGATATCTTGGTTTTCGAAGAAACAGACCTCAGTAGCAACCAATACTACTAAAGTTTGAATACATGGTCAGCAGGAGTCTTTGTGCTCAGATTCTTTGGCTCAGACAACAATTAAGGGATTATAAAGTTGTAGCCAATGAAGTACCAATATTTTGTGACAATAATAGTGCCATTGCTATTTCACAAAATCCGGTATTGCACACCATATGCAAGCATGTGGATATCAGACATCACTTCATCATAGATCATGTCGAGAAAAAGGACATGAGGATGGAGAAAATTCATACTGATAAGCAGAGAGCTGATATCTTGACTAAACCTTTGCATTTGAATCAAGATTTCGTGAACTTTCGATTGAATTAGGGATGTTAGATCCGTGTATAGAGTAAAATCTGAAAAAATTGAAGGTTTTTTCGGATGCATGAAGTTTTCGTAATTCTCTTGAGAAGCTCAGGATAAAATGGAAATACTGAACTGAGTCTCGGGAAACTCAGATTTCTTCAAGGTCAAGATTTTCGAGAGCATCTTGAACCCATTCAATACTCAGTATCATACTAACATTTTATCAAGGTCAATACTCAGTAAGACTGATAGAGGGAAATTAGTCTGAAGAAGTAATGACTCATGCGACTCATTTATTGCTTAAGTGAAACTCAGTAATCATTCGCAATAAATACAAAACACATGAGGAATGTTTTTGGGCGGGATCTTTGAAATTCCTAAAGAAGGTCAATAGTCATTAAATGCTCTGTTACATTTAATAACCAATAAGGATAAAATGACGGCTTACTTTTTCTGGGATCGACCTTTTCGCAAATGCGATTAATCGTGATTAATCTTAACCATTGCTTTTCACCTAACCGGTACGACTTCCCACGATCTCAAGCTATTTAATCCTTTGAAGCCATTCAAGCCAAACTTTATTAAACCCTTCGTTCCCAAAATCCTCTCTGAAGAAAAATCCTTTGCCCGTAAAAACCCTAAACCCTAAATCTTCAAATCTTCAAAATCTCAAATGGCCCCAACCATGTTAGAAAATTAGCCGAGACAAACAAGCCATGGTATGAGTAATGTGGTTTCTTTGGAGAGTCTGACGGATGCCAAGACGAAGAAGAGGCGCCCATTTAATTCGATTAGGCGAATCACCGAACCTCGTCGCAAATTGACCGGAGGCAGAATATACTCCCGAGGTAATAGAGTTTGTCGCTAACTTGGAAATAAATGAGGATGATTGTATAGAGTCAGAGATTTCTGTTTCCCATCTTGAACAATAGATGAAGTATGTGGATTTTGTTCGAGAGCTATACATTGTCCCTAAGAACTTAAACGATGTATTTGAGTTGTGCGATAGGGAGATGATCCTCATTGTATATGTTGGGACGAGAGAGCGGGAGTATCTTGACAAGGTTGCCGAGAAACCTGTTAAGTTTGAGGCAACTCTGCACAAATGGCATCTACAGCCGAAATACAGAGTATTGATGGATATTGTGGGAAAGTGCATAATGAGTCGATCTGGAAGCTTCGAGCAGATCAGCACTCCCAAACTCCGACTGATGATCAACTTACTCCTGATCAGAGAAAGTTAGTCAATCTTGACTATATTGCCAAAAATACAATATACATCACTATTGATGATAGTGTTATGAGGAAGATCTCTCATTGTGAGAATACAAAGGAAATATGGGATACACTTGATGAGATTGCTAAAGAAGAAAAGGAGTCTGAAGAAAGTTCCAGCTCCTCAGTTGAGATGTGCTCAGAAAGTGACAGTGATGACATCTGTTTCATGGCTGTAGGAGAGGTAAGTTCTTCTATCTCTGTTGTTGCTCCTACACTAGCACAAGAGTTATCAAGTTCTACTGTAAACAGTCAATTTGACCTGATGGATTCTTTTGAGAGTCTTATGAAGGATTATCTTTGTTTTACAAGAATCATTTGAATGAAACTCAAGAGCGTAACAAAGAACTCGATCACGAGAATCTAAAGTGGAAAAACTCTAGTAATACTGAGATCACTTCTCAATTGATGGGAACTACTGATGAACTGGATGTTCTGAAAGTACAACTCTCAGAGAAAGAGAAGTTGATAGAGACCCTAAATGAAAAACTAGAGAAATCCACTGAGGAGATTCAAATTGATCCAACCAAGTTCAATGACCTCTCCGAGAAGCATGAAACTCTACAAAAATGTGAGGATAGTCTTGGGAAAGAAGCTAACTCTATTGAATCGCATCTAAAGTAATAGATGAAATTCAGAGGTATCGAGACCGCCACTATAAAATCTGGATTGGGATACATTCCGAGGGAACCTCACAAGGTCATCTGAATCTTTGCATCAAGTAGCAAGAAGACAATCTTTTGTTAAACCAAAGCACCTACACTTGGAATCAAGAAATGCCCAAGGTTTTAGACAAGGGAAAAGGACCTATGGTTCCAAAAAAACGGAATGTTCAAGTAAGAAAGCCCAAACCTCAGGTGAAGGCTAGAAAACCTGACCACTCGAGAGGGAAAATTTCGAACAAGTACTTGAAGCCTCGGGGCTAAGAATGCAAACTGAAAGGATCTGTGACCGAACCAAATAGAAGAATTTTCAGGAAGAGAAACACTCAAGAGACATTCTCAACTGAAAAGACCAAGTCCTCAGAATACTGAAAGACCCCTATTTCAGTATAGGCAACCTAAGCCCCACTTCCCTAAGGGTAAAGGTTACATGAACCCAAGTCAACAAAGATTCAGACCAGCAACTTAGAAGCCAAAGCAATGGAACAAAAGGCCTGTACCCAAGAAAAATTATAAGGCTCATGTTCATGCCAAGGCTAGCACTCATACACAGGACACTGCTAAGGCACCCAGAGTGGTAAATGTGTATGTAGATGTTTATGGAAGACAGATCAGCCACTCTAAAGTGATTAGAGTTGTCAGGCAGATTTGGATTCCAAAAGGTATGCACTAACACCCCGGTAGGACCCTATACCAAATGGGTACCACGATCTAACTGCTTTTTTAAAAAAGCAAAAAAAAACACCGAAATGAATGAAGATATCATTACCCCTTTTGAAAGAAGATCTGAGATGTCATTGTTGGAAGATGAATTTCCTTCTTGGACTTCAAGAGAAATTAGACTGAAGAAGGAACTTCATCAGAGATCATATTGAAGAAGGACATCAGGATGGAGAAGATTCATACTGATAAGCAGAGAGCTAATATCTTGACTAAACCATTGGCTGAATCAAGATTTCAGGAACTATCAGTTGAATTAGGGATGTTGGATCCAGGTGTATAGAGTAAATCTGAAAAATTGAAGGTTTTCAGATGCATGAAGTTTGCTCAGGATTCTGCTGAGAAACTCAGGATAAAATTGAAATACCGAATCGAGTCATAGAAACTCGAGGTGTCTTGAAGGTCGATTACTCGTTATCATCTTGAACCCATTCAATACTCAGTATCATACTGACATTTTATCAAGGTCAATACTCAGTAAGACTGATAGAGGGAAATTAGTCTGAAGAAATAATGACTCATGCAACTCATTTATTGCTTAAGTGAAACTCAGTAATCATTTGCAATAAATACAAAACACCAAGAATGTTTTTAGGATCTTTGAAATTCCAAGGAAGGTCAATGAATCATTAATTGTTCTGTTTCAATTAATCACCAATGAGGTTAAAACGGCGGCGTACTTTTCGTGAGGTCGTCCTTTCGCATACCCGATTAGTCGGTGATCAATCTCAACCGTTGATTTTTTTTTGCATCAAATCAATACGACTTCCCACGAATCGATCTATATATTCTTTTGAAAGCCATTCAAGCCCTATTTCATTACCTTCGTCTCTAAAAAACACTCTGCAAATAAAAACCCCTTTTGCCCAGAAACCCTTGTCATTTTCAAACCCTAAACCTTCAAAATTCCCAAAATGACTTACTCAATATTCGACAAACTAGCTGAATCCAACAAGCCATGGTATGAGTATGTGGTTTCACTGGAAAGTACGTCCAACGCGGCTTATGAAGAAGAGGCACTCCACTTGATCCGATTAGCAAAACTGACAAATCCCGTCGCAAGCCAACCGGAGGCCGAATACTTTAGAGAGGTAATAGAGTTTATTTCGAATTTGGAAATCGATGAGGAAGATCGTATTGAGTCCAAAATTTGTTTCCCATCTAGAGCATACCTCAAAATATGTAGATTTTGTACACGAGTCAGATATAGTCCCTAGAAATTTAAATGATGTTTTTGAGTTATGTGATAGAGGAGAGGATCCCACAACTTATATGTTGGGACGGGAGCAGGAATATCTTGATAGGATAACTGAGCATCCTATTAAGTTTGAGGCAACTCTGAATAAACGGCATTTGAAGCCGAAGTACAGAGTTTTGATGGACATTGTTAGCAAATGTATTATGAGCGGTCGTGGAGCTTTGAGCGGAGCAAGCACTCCCAAACTCGATTGATGGCGTAATAATAGAGGATTCACACACCAAAGATTTCAACTGGTTGAAATATCTGATTAAAGTGGTGAGTGACCTGGCCAAGCTCATAAAGAAGGAGGATGGATCAATCTCAATAAAAGGCAAGATACTCCATGCAACCAAAATAGCTTTTATTTTGGAGATGTGTCGAGAAGAGGAGGACATCTTTGCCAACCCCACTCCATTCCCAAAGTCTAAGGTGATGTTCAAGCCCGTTTCCACCAAGAAGACTATAAAAGGGAAGAAAGAGAAGAAAGTGGAATCACCTGCTGCTGCTGAAGAAGCCCATAAAGCCAGGGGGAAGGCTTTGTTGGAGATCAAGAGGGAGAAGGGTGAAACATGGAAGAAGAAGACCCTTGCTCCAAAGCGCAAAAGAATGGTGATTATCACTGATGAGGAGGAGAGTGAGCCTGAGGAGGTACAACCTGAGAGCCAAAAAGCTAAGAAATTGCCTTTGCAAGTGTTGGCTCAGGTTATATCCACGGCACAGGAGCAAACTGAGGAGCAAGTCTTCTCTGAGGTTCTTGAGACGTCACTAAGCACTCACAAGTTCTCTCAAGAAATCTTCCAAGGACCTCAGACCTCAGAGACAGCTCTGATTCCTGCTGAAGAAGTGCCTGCTCAGACCTCAGAGCAAACTCAGATTCCTGGCCGAGGAAGTGCGGCTCGCACCTCGTAACCAATTGATTGATTCGAGGAGCTGCAATCCAATCCTCGATATTCTTGAGCCTCAGGAGATGTTAAACCTCGATGAACTCCTGAGTGATCCATTCCTAGATCCTTCATCGTTTTCCCTCAACACGAGCCCGGCTCAAGAAGGTGAAGCCGGCAGACCGAGTGGCCCGAAGCAAGTGGGAACGGTTCATTCTAGACCGGTACCCTGAGCTTAGCTCATTCCCTGACCTCCAAGATATCTTCTTCAAATTGAGGTCAACAGTCTACATCCTCAACCAGACTCTTCCTGAAATGCCCAACATCGCTTCATTCAGAGGTGAAGACTGGTGGAATGAGGAAACAACTGTTCTTACTGAATTCTCAGGATTCAGGAAAACCAAGCTCAGGATGAAAACTTCGACTTTGATGAAATGGGTTAAGAAAAAAAAAGTTCTTTGAGAGGAAGGATCTTTGAGGTTGGTGCTCCGAGCTCCAAAGATAAATCTCAAGATGGAGACCAACAAGGGGATGATGAGAGTCAATCTCAGATGGAGATAGACAAAACTTATACTGAAGAGCCTGCTGTTAAACATCCTCAGACTGAAGTTAGCCTTCAGGTAACTTTTGGCACTATTAAAAATTATGCCAGGGCTACTGAAGAATCTATCTTTAATTCTGTAATGTCTGATATGAAGACTTAGGCTCAGGTGGACACCCAAGCTCAGGTGGAAACCCGGACTTCGGGGATGAGTCCAAAGCCCAGTTCGGGATCGAAACTCGTGTTGGACCGAGACTCAGGCTGAACAACCGGCTCAGGAGAAACAGCAGATCATATATGCTCCTGAGATTGATCTCACCCCAATAATGGAGAAACTGGAGAAGGTTGAGCCAATCATGAACAAAGTTGCTCAGATTGAGGAGGTATTGGCCAACCAAGATCAGAAGATGGAAAGTCTGAGTTCTTCTTCAGACCTGTTGCAACTTCAGAACACTCTGACTGAAAAGCTGACCTCCATAGAAGGAAAGATGGAAGAGAAGATGGATAGGGTCAAAGCTGAGATAAGTGCAGAGCTGAAGCAGAAGCATCAGGAAAGGACTGAATATCTTAAAGCCAAATTGGTGGAGAAAAATGATTAGCTAGTCAAGAATGCTGTTGAGGAGATGAGCTCAATGCTCATGGCCAAGATGACAGACATGTTCAAAGAAGCTCTCTCTAGCCAATTTACCCAGATGTCTGAAGAGTTCTCCATGGCAAAGAACCAGCTAAGAAGGCTCGAAGAAGAGCAAGATCAGTTGGCAGGGGAAGTGCTTAGTGTCAGCAAGGAGCAGTATCATATGGACACAACACTCTCCAGACTTCTGCCAAAGTATGGTTCCAAGAAGGGGGAAAGACCCGGAGCTGATCTGAGAAAGTTATTGGAACATACTATGGAAAGAAAGGCTGTCAAAGAAGCAGAAAAGAAAAAGATTGCTGAAGCCTTGCAAGAAGTCGAAGCTACTGAGAAGCTGAAATTCAAGATGGTGGAGAAGCCCATCTACACTCAGGTTTCTGAAGACAAAATGCAAGAAGTAGCTGCAGAGAAATTGAGTGATAGAAGAAGAGTTGGGACAAGCCAAGCTGGAGCTGAACTGCCCATCAAAAGAAAGGCTGTGGCTTATGTTGAGCCTGAGGGTAAAAGAGCTAAGGCTTCTAAGCCAACCCAAAGGAAGCTGATTCTGGATATTGAAGAGTCTGAGGAAGAGCCTCAAAAGAAAGTCTTCAATACAAGAATTTCTCTGAGATCACTCCAAGTTGAGCAAGCTAAGAAAACTGCTGCTACTGTTTCTGGAGTTCCCGTGATCAGAAAGAAGAGCTGAAGAGAAGGAGTGGTTTCAAGAAGTTCGCAAGCAAGAGGAGAGGGACTGCAAAAGCACAGAAATGGCTGAATATTGATAAGTGGATGCCAATCCAGTTCAACGATGCATGGGAAGAGATCAAGAGAACATTTTGGTTCTACTATGATGTGCTAAGAGAATGGAGAGGGGAGAGCTCAGATTCTAATGAGGCTTTCATAGACTATCTCCTGACCTTTTATCCAAAGTATCTTCAAGGCTGGATCAATCTTGCGGATGAAGGAAAGGTTCAGATAACAGCCCCTGGTCCATACTCGTACCCTCCTCCTAGGCTGGAGAATGTCTTAGTGAATGAAACAGCCATTTCTCAGGAGATTGCTCAGTACGCCACTAAGTTGGGCCTGACAGGGAACAATCCTGATATCATCAAGGAGAGAGATGCACTGAAGAAAAGATATTATGGAATGTTCAACCTTGAAGTGCCTGCTGATGAGGTGGAAGAAGAGAACTGAAGAGCCCGAGCTGAAGAGAAAAAGAAGACTGAAGATCAAGACTCAGAAGACTCTTCTAATTTCCTTATCTTTTTGTCTTTTTGATTTTGTTTTTCAGATAAGTTCATTGTAAGTTGTAACAGTCTACTATTCATCAATGAAACTTTATCATTTATGCTCAAAGATAATACCTCATTATCTTACTTTACATGTCTTTACTTTTGATATGCCTGAATGTTGTTTGATGATGAAATTGTTGGGAAATTCATTGCTGAAGAAATTGTTGGGAAATTGTTTGTTAAGAGATATACCAATCTTGTAATAGGAAAAACTGAAACCTGATTATAGGTTAAGTATTTTGTAACAAGATGGTTTTGGCATCATCAAAAAAGGGGGAAATTGTTGGGAGATGAATTTAATAAAGAAGATTTTGATTAGATCCCAAAACCCTTGAGTATGACATGTTTAGGATAATCTTGATAGTTGAGTCAGGATTCAGTTTTAGAGTGTTCAGGATGTTATCTGCAAAATGTATAGTCAGCAGATATAGATCAGGATAGGTTCAAGACTCGAGAAGTTTCAAGAAAACAAGTTTCGATGAAATCGAGAAATCAAGACTCAAGTGAAATCGAGAAATCAAGACTCAAAGATGAAGACTTAGTATATCGGGCCAAGATATCTGTGAAGACTCAGAAGACACTGAAGACTCAGAAGACACTGAAGACTCTGAAGACACAGAAGACTAAAGACTGAAGACCAAAGGATACTGAAGGCACAGTAATTACTAAAGACTCAGTAATGTACTGAATGCTCAGTATAAACCTGAATGTTCCGAGGCACTGAAAATATCTATCTGAAGGATACAATACTGAGAAAAACGCGATTGCTTAGAAAAATAGATATTGCCCAAGACATTCTCATGCAGACAAAAGGAACTAAGACAAAGTGTTGTTAATGTTATATCACTCAGAGATATTGACTAAAAAAGAGACGCGTTGTGTTCATCTACATTTAACCGAGACAAAAAGTCAAATGAAGAAGACAACATCTTTTTTTTATCGACATTTGAAAGCGACAGTCAACACCGAAGCATGTCGGTAGTACTATGTTCGAGATCGCAAAAAAGTGATGACCCGATTACATGAAAAAACCTTTGCCTAAAAAAAAGTGCTAAAGGAGTCTCAAACCCTAAATATAGCCGTTCATCACACACCATAAGAGGAAACTCACGAAGCTATATCTTCCAACAGATAGTTTTTCAAGAGTGACCTTGGTGTATGCCTATAAATACTTGTTACCATCTACATTGAAGGTTACGGGAAATTTGTAAGCAACTCAAGAGCTCAAACTTATTATTGCAAGTTGAAGCACTCGAAAACCCAAGCATTTCCCAAGTGCTTTATATCGAAGAGAGCTCATTTCACTAAGCCTAGCTTGATAAGTCATATCCAAAAGCTTAGTCGAGATATCCTAGCCTTTGAATTGTTCTTAATTGTAATGGATATCTCATCCTAGTTGGAAACCAACCAAGAAACCCCAAACCCTTTGTAAGGTAGTTTGAGTGTGATTGTTGGTGAGATTGGAGTTGTAAAGAGTTGGTAAACTACATTGAGGTAGTCAGAAAGCTCTAGAGAAGAAGTGAGTAAACTATCTTGGATAGTCAGAAAGCTTGTGTGTGTTTTGAGTAAGTAAACTACAGAGGTAGTCAGAAAGCTCAAAATAGAAAGGTTAGTAAACTAAAGAGGTAGTCAGAAAACCTTAGGAAGTGATTAGTGAATTTCTCTGAAGAGATCAGAGAGAGTGTACGTAGGAGCTTGAGTCTCTGAACCACTATAACTTGTTGTGTTATCTGCTTTCTGTTTTGCTTTGATTAACTGCTGCATTACTTTAAATTGAAAGCATATTTTCACCGATACTCGATTGAAACAATCCAATCGAAGTTGCATATAACTTAATCACGACCTAATCACTATTCCATTAAAAAGGAAGTTTTTGAAAAAAGCATTAAAACGAGTATAAACTTAGGGCCAACCATTCCGCACATCTGAGTGGCCATTCAAGCAACTCACTAACTCTGAAAGTACTCAGGATCAGTTGGGATTATCTGAGGTTTCTGAAAGCAGCTCAGGATCACTGTCTCAGGTAGACTTACTTACTCGAGGCGATTTGTGCTTCCGAACCAAATCTTCGGACAACTCCGACCCAATCGACCTCGATGAAGAAAAAGTTTTAAAATCACTGAATACGTGTATTCCCCCCATACACGTGTAAGACTCATTTGCACCAGGACCAACAAGTGGTATCAGAGCGGGAGTTCAAAAGATGACTATTTTTGAAAAGTGATCACCTGGACTGATCCAAATTTTTAAAACCCCGTCTCTGTAGTGGTTTACTTGACCACTAGCTTTGTTGACCAAAGTCTAAATTTCTTAGACTCCCGTGGTTTTCTAAACTGATATATTTGCTGAAATTTTATAAGGCTCAGACATCATGCCTTCTAAAAAGCTTCCAATGTTCTCAGTTGAGAAATATAATTTGTGGAGATTAAGAATGCAGGCTCATCTGTATCCTAAACATGAACGTATGTGGAGAGTGGTCTCTGAAGGACCATTCCAATTCAGTATGGTGAATCCCAGAGTTACAGAAAATGAGAGAAATGATTCCAGGACAGAATTTCCAAAGTCAGATGATCAACTTATTCCTGATCAGAGAAAGTTAGTCAATCTTGACTATATTGCCAAAAATACAATATACATCACTATTGATGATAGTGTTATGAGGAAGATCTCTCATTGTGAGAATACAAAGGAAATATGGGATACACTTGATGAGATTGCTAAAGAAGAAAAGGAGTCTGAAGAAAGTTCCAGCTCCTCAGATGAGATGTGCTCAGAAAGTGACAGTGATGACATCTGTCTCATGGCTGTAGAAGAGGTAAGTTCTTCTATCTCTGTTGTTGCTCCTACACAAGCACAAGAGTTATCAAGTTCTACTGTAAACAATCAATTTGACCTGATGGATTCTTTTGAGAGTCTTATGAAGGATTATGTTGTTTTACAAGAACTGCTGAATGAAACTCAAAGAGCGTAACAAAGAATCGATCACGAGAATCTAAAGTGGAAAAAAAAAAGTAATATCTTGAGATCACTTCTCAATTGATGGGAACTACTGATGAACTGGATGTTCTGAAAGTACAACTCTCAGAGAAAGAGAAGTTGATAGAGACCCTAAATGAAAAACTAGAGAAATCCACTGAGGAGATTCAGCTGATCAGAACCAAGTTCAATGACCTCTCTGAGAAGCATGAAACTCTACAAAAATGTGAGGATAGTGCGCAGAAGAAGCTAACTCTATTGAATCTTGATGTAAAGTAATAGATGAAATTCGAGTTATCGAGACACGCCACTATAAAATCTGGATTGGGATACATTCCAGGGGGAACCTCATAAGGTCATCTGAATGCTGCATCAAGTAGCAAGAAGACAATCTTTGTTAAACCTGTGGCACCTACACTTCGAACTGAAGAAATGCCCAAGGTTTTAGACAAGGGAAAATGACCTATGGTTCCAGAAAAACTGAATGTTCAGGTAAGAAAGCCCAAACCTCAGGTGAAGGCTAGAAAACCTGACCACTCAATCAAGAAAATTTCAGGCAAGTACTTGAAGCCTCAGGATAAGAATGCAAACCTGAAAGGATCTGCACTGAACCAGCAGAGGAATTTTCAGAAGAGAAACACTCAACAGAGACATTCTCAACTAAAAAGACCAAGTCCTCAGAATACTGAAAGACCCCTATTTCAGTATAGGCAACCTAAGCCCCACTTGCCTAAGGGTAAAGGTTACCTGAACCCAAGTCAACAAAGATTCAGACCAGCTGCACAGAAGCCAAAGCAATGGAACAAAAGACCTGTACCCAAGAAAAATTCTAAGGCTCATGTTCATGCCAAGGCTAGCACTCATACACAGGACACTGCTAAGGCACCCAGAGTGGTAAATGTGTATGTAGATGTTTATGGAAGACAGATCAGCCACTCTAAAGTGATTAGAGTTGTCGTGCGATTTGGATTCCAAAAAGGTACAACTAACTGGTAGGACCCTATACCAAATGGGTACCCTGGATCTAATCTATTTTTCGTAAAAGCAGAAAAAACCTTTGAAATGAATGAAGATATCATTAGCCCTGTTGAAAGATGATCTGAGATGTCATTGTTGGAAGATGAATTTCCTTCTTGGACTTCAGGAGAAATTAGACTGAAGAAGGAACTTCATCAGAGATCATATTGAAGAAGGACATCAGGATGGAGAAGATTCATACTGATAAGCAGAGAGCTGATATCTTGACTAAACCATTGGCTGAATCAAGATTTCATGAACTATCAGTTGAATTAGGGATGTTGGATCCAGGTGTATAGAGTAAATCTAAAAAATTGAAAGTTTTCAGATGCATGAAGTTTGCTCAGGATAAAATTGGAAATACTGAACTGAGTCTTGGGAAACTCAGGTGTACTGAAGGTCAGTACTCAGTATCATACTGAACCCATTCATTACTCAGTATCATACTGACATTTTATCAAGGTCAATACCCAAAAAAGACCGAAAAGAGGGAAATTAGTCCAAGAAGTAATGACTTCATGCAACTCATTTATTGCTTAAGTGAAACTCAGTAATCATTTGCAATAAATACAAAACACCTGAAGAATGTTTTTGGGCGGGATCTTTGAAATTCCAAGAAAGGTCAACAGTCATTAATTGCTCTATTTCAATTAATCACCAATGAGGTTAAAATGGCGGCGTACTTTTCGTGAGATCGTCCTTTCGCATACCCGATTAGTCGATGATCAATCTCAACCGTTGATTTTTTTTGCATCAAATCAATACGACTTCCCACAAATCGATCTATATATTCTTTTGAAAGCCATTCAAGCCCTATTTCATTACCTTCGTCTCTAAAAAACACTCTGGAAATAAAAACCCCTTTTTCCCAAAAACCCTTGTCATTTTCAACCCTAAACCTTCAAAATTCCCAAAATGACTTACTCAATATTCGACAAACTGGCTGAATCCAACAAGCCATGGTATGAGTATGTGGTTTCACTGGAAAGTACATCCAACGCGGCTCATGAAGAAGAGGCACTCCACTTGATCCGATTAGCAAAACTGACAAATCCCGTCGCAAGCCAACCGGAGGCCGAATACTTTAGAGAGGTAATAGAGTTTATTTCGAATCTGGAAATCGATGAGGAAGATCGTATTGAGTCCAAAATTTCTGTTTCCCATCTAGAGCATACCTCAAAATATGTAGATTTTGTGCAGGGAGTCATATATAGTCCCTAGAAATTTAAATGATATTTTTGAGTTATGTGATAGAGGAGAGGATCCCACAACTTATATGTTGGGACAGGAGCATGAATATCTTGATAGGATAACTGAGCATCCTATTAAGTTTGAGGCAACTCTGAATAAACGGCATTTGAAGCCGAAATCTGAGTTTTGATGGACATTGTTAGCAAATGTATTATGAGCGGATCGGGAGCTTGAAAGATAAGCACTCCCAAACTCCGATTGATGGCGGCAATAGAGGATTCACCCACCAAAGATTTCAACTGGTTGAAATATCTGATTAAAGTGGTGAGTGACCAGGCTAAGTTCATAAAGAAGGAGGATGGATCAATCTCAATAAAAGGCAAGATACTCCATGCAACCAATATAGCTTTTATTTTGGAGATGTGTCGAGAAGAGGAGGATATCTTTGCCAACTCCACTCCATTACCAAAGTCTAAGGTGATGTTCAAGCCTGTTGCCACCAAGAAGACTATAAAAGGGAAGAAAGAGAAGAAAGTGGAATCACCTGCTGCTGCTGAAGAAGCCCATAAAGCCAGGGGGAAGGCTTTGTTGGAGATCAAGAGGGAGAAGGGTGAAACATTGAAGAAGAAGACCCTTGCTCCAAAGCGCAAAAGAATGGTGATTATCACTGATGAGGAGGAGAGTGAGCCTGAGGAGGTACAACCTGAGAGCCAAAAAGCTCAGAAATCGCCTTTGCAAGTGTTGGCTCAGGTTATATCCACGCAGACAGACCAAACCGAGGAGCAAGTCTTCTCGAGGTTCTTGAGACGTCACTAATCACCCATGTTCTTCAAGAAATCTTCCAAGACCTCACCTATTCCTCGTAACAACTTCCGGGGATTCGCTGAGGAAGTGCCACCGCACCTCGAGAACCAATTCAGATTCGGATCGAGGAGTCGTCGCCCAATCCTCGATATTCTTGAGCCTCGGGGAGATGTTAAACCTCGATGAACTCCTAAGTGATCCATTCCAGATCCTTGAGCAGATTTTCCCATCGAACCCCGAGAGCCCGGCTCAAGAAGGGTGAAGCCAAGAGATCGAGCGGCAAAGCAAGGGGGAACGGTTCATTCTAGACCCGGGTACCCTCGAAGCTTAGCTCATTCCCCACCTCCAAGATATCTTCTTCGGGATTGAGGTCATCAGCCTACATCCTCAACCGCACTCTTCCTGAAATGCTCAACATCGCTTCATTCAGAGGTGAAGACTGGTGGAATGAGGAAACAACTGTTCTTACTGAAATCTCAGGATTCAGGAAACCAAAGCTCAGGATGAAAACTTCTAACTTTGATGAGCTGGTTAAGAAGAAAGTTGCTGAGAGGAAGGATGCTGAGGTTGGTGCCCCGAGCTCCAAAGACAAATCTCAAGATGGGGACCAACAAGGGGATGATGAGAGTCAATCTCAGATGGATAAAGACAAAATCGATCTTTGAAGAGCACATTGTCAAACATCCTCGATCCGAAGTTAGCCTTCAGGTAACTTTTGGCACTATTAAAAATTATGCCAGGGCTACTGAAGAATCTATCTTTAATTCTGTAATGTCTGATATGCAGACTGAGGCTCAGGTGGACACCCAAGCTCAGGTGGAAACCTAGACTCAGGATGAGTCTGAAGCCCAGGTTCAGACTGAAACTCAGGTTCAGACTGAGACTCAGGCTGAACAACCGGCTCAGGAGAAACAGCAGATCATATATGCTCCTGAGATTGATCTCACCCCAATAATATAGAAACTGGAGAAGGTTGAGCCAATCATGAACAAAGTTGTCCAGATTGAGGAGGTATTGGCCAACCAAGATCAGAAGATGGAAAGTCTGAGTTCTTCTTCAGACCTGTTGCAACTTCAGAACACTCTGACTGAAAAGCTGACCTCCATAGAAGGAAAGATGGAAGAGAAGATGGATGGGGTCAAAGCTGAGATAAGTGCAGAGCTGAAGCAGAAGCATCAGGAAAGGACTGAATATCTTGAAACCAAATTGGTGGAGAAAAATGAGATGCTAGTCAAGAATGCTGTTGAGGAGATGAGCTCAATGCTCATGGCCAAGATGACAGACATGTTCAAAGAAGCTCTCTCTAACCAATTTACCCAGATGTCTAAAGAGTTCTCCATGGCAAAGAACCAGCTAAGAAGGCTCGAAGAAGAGCAAGATCAGTTGGCAGGGGAAGTGCGTAGTGTTAGCAAGGAGCAGTATCATATGGACACAACACTCTCCAGACTTCTGCCAAAGTATGGTTCCAAGAAGGGGGAAAGACCCGGAGCTGATCTGAGAAAGTTATTGGAACATACTATGGAAAGAAAGGCTGTCAAAGAAGAAGAAAAGAAAAAGATTGCTGAAGCCTTGCAAGAAGTCGAAGCTACTTAGAAGCTGAAATTCAAGATGGTGGAGAAGCCCATCTACACTCAGGTTTCTGAAGAAACAATGCAAGAAGTAGCTGCAGAGAAACTGAGTGATAGAAGAAGAGTTGGGACAAGCCAACTGGAGCTGAACTGCCCATCAAAAGAAAGACTGTGGCTTATGTTGAGCCTGAAGGTAAAAGCGCTAAGGCTTCTAAGCCAACCCAAAGGAAGCTGATTCTAGATATTGAAGAGTCTGAGGAAGAGCCTCAAAAGAAAGTCTTCAATACAAGAAGTGCTCTGAGATCACTCCAAGTTGAGCAAGCCAAGAAAACTGCTGCTTCTGTTTCTGGAGTTCCCGTGATCAGAAAGAAGATGGAAGAAGAGCAGAAGAGAAGGAGTGGTTTCAAAAAGTTCGCAAGCAAGAGGAGAGGGACTGCAAAAACACAGAAATGGCCGCATGTTGACAAGTGGATGCCAATCCAGTTCAACGATGCATGGGAAGAGATCAAGAGAACATTTTGGTTCTACTATGATGTGCTAAGAGAATAGAGAGGGGAGAGCTCAGATTCTAATGAGGCTTTCATAGACTATCTCCTGACCTTTTATCCAAAGTATCTTCAAGGCTGGATCAATCTTGCGGATGAAGGAAAGGTTCAGATAACAGCCCCTGGTCCATACTCGTACCCTCCTCCTAGGCTGGAGAATGGCTTAGTGAATGAAACAGCCATTTCTCAGGAGATTGCTCAGTACGCCACTCTGTTGGACCTAACAGGGAACAATCCTAATATCATCAAGGAGAGAGATGCACTGAAGAAAAGATATTATAGAATGTTCAACCTTGAAGTGCCTGCTGATGAGGTGGAAGAAGAGAACTGAAGAGCCCGAGCTGAAGAGCAAAAGAAGACTGAAGATCAAGACTCAGAAGACTCGTGTAATTTCCTTATCTTTTTATCTTTTTGATTTTGTTTTTCAGATAAGTTCATTGTAAGTTCTAACAGTCTACTATTCATCAATGAAACTTTATCATTTATGCTCAAAGATAATACCTCATTATCTTACTTTACATGTCTTTACTTTTGATATGCCTGAATGTTGTTTGATGATGAAATTGTTGGGAAATTCATTGCTGAAGAAATTGTTGGGAAATTGTTTGTTAAGAGATATACCAATCTTGTAATAGGAAAAACTGAAACCTGATTATAGGTTAAGTATTTTGTAACAAGATGGTTTTGGCATCATCAAAAAAGGGGGAAATTGTTGGGAGATGAATTTAATAAAGAAGATTTTGATTAGATCCCAAAACCCTCGAAATGACATGTTCGATAATCTTGATAGTTGAGTCGATTCAGTTTTAGAGTGTTCAGGATGTTATCTGCAAAATGTATAGTCAGCAGATATAGATCAGGATAGGTTCTGAAAACTCAAAGAAGTTTCGAAGAAATCAAGTTTCAAAGATGAAACCGAGAAATCAAGACTCAAAGGAGAAATCGAAAACAAGACTCAAAGATGAAGACTCGAAGATATCACCAAGATATCGCGTGAAGACTCGAAGACATCAAGACTCGTAAGACATCAAGACTCAAGACATCAAGACTCAAGACATTGAAGACTCGTAAGACTCAAGACACAAAAGATCAAGACCAAAGGATACTTTGGTAATCAGAATTACTAAAGACTCAAGAATGTATCAATGCTCAAGATAAACCTCAATGTTCCGAGGCAATGAAAATATCTATCTGAAGGATACAATACTGAGAAAAATGAGATTGCTTAGAAAAATAGATATTGCCCAAGACATTCTCATGCAGACAAAAGGAACTAAGACAAAGTGTTGTTAAGGTTATATCACTAAGAGTTATTGACTAAAAAGAGCCCTTGTGTTCATCTACATTTAACTGGAGACAAAAGTCAAACAAAAGAAGACAACACCAGATTTTTCTTCGACCTTTAAAAGCGCTTAGGTCATTTGAAGCGTGTCAAGAGTACTATGTTCCAGACTGCAAAAAGTGATGACCAGCTACTTGAAAAGCTGTTTGCCTAAAAAGTGCTAGGGAGTCTCAAACCCTAAATATAGCCGTTCATCACACACCATAAGAGGAAACTTCATGGTTTATCTCTTCCAACGGATAGTTTTTCAAGAGTGACCTTGGTGTATGCCTATAAATACTTGTGACCATCTACATTGAAGGTTACGGGAAATTTGTAAGCAACTCAAGAGCTCATACTTATTATTGCAAGTTGAAGCACTCGAAAACCCAAGCATTTCCCAAGTGCTTTATATCGAAGAGAGCTCATTTCACTAAGCCTAGCTTGATAAGTCATATCCAAAAGCTTAGTCGAGATATTCTAACCTTTGCATTGTTCTTAATTGTAAAGGATATCTCATCCTAGTTGGAAACCAACCAAGAAACCCAAACCCTTTGTAAGGTAGTTTGAGTGTGATTGTTGGTGAGATTGGAGTTGTAAAGAGTTAGTAAACTACATTTAGGTAGTTAGAAAGCTCTAGAGAAGAAGTGAGTAAACTATCTTGGATAGTCAGAAAGCTTGTGTGTGTTTTGAGTAAGTAAACTACAGAGGTAGTCAGAAAGCTCAAAATAGAAAGGTTCGTAAACTACAGAGGTAGTCAGAAAACCTTAGGAAGTGATTAGTGAATTTCTCTGAAGAGATCAGAGAGAGTGTACATAGGAGCTTGAGTCTCTGAACCCTTATAACTTGCTGTGTTATCTGCTTTCTGTTTTGCTTTGATTAACTGCTGCATTACTTTAAATTGAAAGCATATTTTCACTGATACTCAGATGGAATAGACCCACTGAAGCTGCATATAACTTAATCACAGCGTAATCACTATTCCATTAAAAAGGAAGTTTTCAGCAAAGCATTAAAACGAGTATAAACTTAGGGCCAACCATTCCGCACATCTGAGTGGCTATTCAAGCAACTCAGTAACTCTGAAAGTACTCAGGATCAGTTGGGATTATCTGAGGTTTCTGAAAGCAGCTCAGGATCACTGTCTCAGGTAGACTGACTCAGGGCGATTTGTGCTTCTCAGAACCAAATCTTCAGGACAACCTGACCCAATCTGACCTCAGTGAAGAAAAGTTTTAAAATCACTGAACACGTGTATTCCCCCCCCCATACACATGTAAGACTCATTTGCACCGGGACCAACATCATCTAAATTTAAAGTGATTATATTATGATGAAATGTCATCTAAATTTAAAGTGGATTACGTTTCAATGTATAATGAAATGTCATTTAAATTTAAAGTGATTATATTATGATGAAATGTCATCTAAGTTTAAAGTGGATTACTTTTCAATGTATGATGAAATGTCATCTAAATTTAAAGTGAATATATTATGATAAAATGTCATCTAAGTTTAAAGTGGATTACTGATTAGTGGTGATTTTACTTGAGATTTTATGCTATTTCATAGCTAGATGTGATGATTCTTGCATGGTTTTGGCTATTATATTGTTGAATTTGGTAGAAAAGTTTGTTTAAGCTTGTGTATGA
The DNA here is from genome assembly GCA_037126765.1 of Stenogyne calaminthoides. Taxonomy (NCBI): domain Eukaryota; kingdom Viridiplantae; phylum Streptophyta; class Magnoliopsida; order Lamiales; family Lamiaceae; genus Stenogyne; species Stenogyne calaminthoides. The sequence continues at coordinate 9,542,790 of JBBCBC010000002.1, read as the reverse complement.
TTTATTTGTGCAGGAATTGGGTTGAAAACGAAGATTTTATGAAATATTGAGAAAAAGTGGCTGCTCGACTTACTCGAGTCGTGCAGGGGTAGAAAGTGAAGTGCTGGAAATGCGATATGGAAGAAAACCCAATTTTCAGGGTGCACGAGTCGAGCAAACGTGCTCGACCATTTTGGTCGAGTTACCCACAATGTTATACTGGGGAGTTTGGCTGAGTTTTGAATTGCTCGACCGAATTTTGGTCGAGCAACGTGAAGAAGTGAAAACACGGGCACAATTTTTGCCCTTGCTCGACCTCTCTTCGGTCGAGCATTTCTGCACGAGTCGAGAACGACAAGAATTTTGAGTTTGTAAAATATGACCTAGGGACACGTGCCAGAGGATTCCAAAGCATATATAAAGGCTCAACTTCGTTTTTTTTATCATTCAGCAGTTGGGGGAGAGATAGGGAAGCAAGCAAGTGATAATTTTTAGAGTTTCAAGTAATACTTTTGCTAGTTTTTCAAATTTTCTTCCATAGATAGTTTAGATCTTCATAAAATAGCTTAGTTCTAGCTTTATTTACATTTCAAGCAAGGATTCAAAGAGGATTTGTGAGTTTTGATATGCTTTTTGGGCTCTGATTTCATCCCAGGGTGATTCTTACTTTTTATTGCATTTTACTTGTTGATTTTATTATGGGTTCCTTGAATTCTTGTTGTTTGGCCATGGGTTTTGCCTTGTGCACCATGGGCTAAGGTTCTTAGTGTTTGGGTGTTTGGAATTGTGATGATGATTGGTTAATTGCTTTGATTATGGTTGTTTATCTCTATTGATGGTGATCCTTTAGATTAGGGGATTTTCCTTGTTCAATTTGGTTGGGTTTTACTATGAGCTTGTGTGTTCATGCTAGTTTATCACAACGAGAGTTGGGTAGACGGGATTAGACATATGGGTATTTGTTTAATTCATCGGATTTGAGTTAGTTATGCTCTATTGCAACGAGAGTTGGATAGAAACATAAGAACCCCCCTAATTTACATTAATTACTTTAGTTAACACCTAGAGTGGAGAGTGGAGAGTGAAGAGCATATAGGAGATTTAAACTTAGTATACAAGTGGGAAAACACGGATACAGAGTAATTAGTTAATTAGAGGACCTTATCCGTGCAATTACCCGGTCTAGAAAGGGGAGATTCTCCTCCTGGTCCTAGGATTTTAAATGATAACAGACCCTAGGCTTACCAAGTACGGGAAGGGTATATTGTGTAGTGATCGCTCTTATGGAATAACCGGAAATAGAGGTAAATACCATAATTAATCTTTTTATAACTGTCTCACAAGGAAAAACACCCGAACACCTCATCTCACACTTGGAAACAAAACCGTTTGTTGCTCAATTGCTTTCTTGTTGATTGTTGAATTTTCTAGTTGTTAATCTTTGCTTTGTTGATAATTTAGTTTTAACTCGAAAAAAAAAACCAAACAATGTTTCACACTATAATCATGCGACAACACATAGTAATTGAGTTATATTCCACACCTAGTCCCGTAGATTGATATTAAACCGGGCACTTCAACGACCCTATTATACTTGAGAGGTTAGTGTGAGAAATCATGTGTCAAGTTTTTGGCGCCGTTGCTGGGGACTAGGTTGTGTTGAGTATAACTAGTTATTCGTTGAACGTGATTACTAGTGTCCTTTTCTTTTAGTAACTAACATTGATAATAGTTGGCTTGGAGATTTGTGGTGATTGTTGATCCTCTAGGTGTGTATGATCACAAGAGCAAGTGGGATTAAACCAATTCCCATTGATCTTGAGATTGAAGCCACGACTAGGAGAAGAAATCGGGACCGGAATTGAAGATTAGCCCAACAAATTGCAATGGGAGAAAATCAAAACAACCGAATGAATATGGAATGGGGTGAAAATAGAGAACGTCCTATGTGGGAATATGTCAACCCAAAAGTGCAAAGACACTATGATGGTATAGCCCATCCTCCGATAGCGGCTAACAATTTTTAGATCAAGCCGGCCCTCATTCAAATGCTCCAAAAGCAATAATTTGGTGGAGGGAAGAATGAGGACCCGAATAGACACATAGCTCAATTCTTGGAGTATGCGGATAAGTTGAAGACCAACGGGGTAACGGATGATGCTTGGAGAGCACGACTCTTCACCTTCACATTGAGAGACAAAGGCAAAGATTGGATTGCTTCCTTACCGTCCGATAGTCTTGGCTCGTGGGACGTGTTAGGCCAAAAGTTCTTATTGAAGTTTTTCCCACCATCGATGACCCTTCACTGTAAGAAGAAAATTGCACAATTTCGTCAAAGGGATGGGGAGAACGTGTATGAGGCTTGGGAGAGATATAATGCCATGTTAAGGAGGTGCCCACAACACAACTTCACCAATGATAAAATTGTGAGCTACTTCTATTATGAGTTGAATGATGAGGCAAGAATGTTCATAGGCTCTTCGGCTGGAGGCTCGGTGTTTGATAAGACCGGGACGGAAGGGATGGACTTGATCGAGAGGATAGCCAACAACACTTTCAATTGGCCCGCCGAAAGATTCATAGCTCACAAAATTGCCCAAGTGAAAAGTGAACCAAACAATGCCATGGCGGAGGCAATGAAGCTCCTTATGAACAAAGTTGATTCGTTAGCGGAAAGACAAAGGAGAGGAATATTGGGAGGGAACATGGAGATGCCAATAAATGTCAATCAAGTTGAGGAAGCCAATTACATGGGAAGGGCCAACTATCAAGGAAACTACCAAGGGAATCAATAATTCCAAGGGAACTACTGCCAAAATCCCAACCAAAACTTCCAAAACCAACCTTCAAACTACCAAAATCCCAACCAAAACTTCCAAAACCAATCCTCAAATTACCAAAACCATTCCATCTTCAAACTTCCAAGGCCAAAATTACCAAAACCAACCATCTAGCCAAAACCAAGGTCAAAACCAAAACCAAAACACCCAAACCTTCCCACACAATAACTCCTACAATCAAAACCTCCGGAAACATGAAAACTTTTCATACTCAAACCCGAAAGCCGCCCTAACTCTACCTCCGGGATTTAACTCGGAGCCCGTGCCCCAAACAATGAAGGAAGACCCACTTTGGAAGATAGTCTAGCAACCTTCATCAATCTTTCAAACCAACAAACTCAAAAGTCGAATCAACAGTTTGATAAGATTGAAGAAGACTTGAATAACCTTGGAAATATTCCAAATGCTATTACATCTCTCTCTAGCCAATTGAAGAACTTGGAATTCCAACTAGGGCAAGTGGCATCCTCAAGCCAAGGGAAGGATAAAGGGAAGTTCCCCTCCAAGATGGAGGTGAATCCTAGAGAACATTGTAAGGCCGTTGAATTGAGGAGTGGTACGAGGTATGATAGGCCGAGCATGCCATTGGAGGATGACGAGGGAAAAAAGGAAGAAGTTGAAAAGAAAGATAAGGAGGAGGAGATTGTTGTTGAGGATACTTGTGTTGAGGTGGAAGGTGTTGAGGAGAAGAGAGTTCCTAAATGGAAGAAGGCTAAGGAGTTAAAGGAGAAAAACGAGAAGGTTGAGTGTGATGGATGGGGAATTCCTAAAACCCCCATTCCATCACCTTTTCCTCAACGTTTCATGAAGAAGAAGCTTGATGATAAGTTCGCAAAATTCTTGGAATTTTTTAATAAAGTGACCTTGAATGTACATTTCTTGGAGGCAATTGAGGAAATGCCATCTTATGCAAAGTTTCCTAAAGAGTTGGTCACAAAGAGAAGGAAGGCGGAAGGTGGTGAGATGATAAGCCTAACAAGTGAATGTAGTGCTCTACTACAAAGGAACCTCCCAAAGAAAGTCAAAGATCCCTGGAGCATCACTTTGTTGTGTGAGCTAAGCAATACGGAGAAGAGAAATGCTCTATGTGACGTTGGAGCGTCAATCTTATGCCAAGGTCAATTTACGATCGTTTGAAAATAGGTGAGCTCCAACCAACGTCCATGACATTGCAATTGGCGGATCGTTCTATCACCTATCCGGATGGTATTGTGGAAGACGTGCTCATGAAAATCGATAAATTTGTGTTTCCGGTGGATTTTGTGGTGCTAGAGATGGAAGAGGACGTTGAAATTCCTTTGATCTTGGGTATACCGTTTCTAGCTACTGCAAGGGCGGTGGTGGACATGTATACGGGCAAGGTGACTTTGAAGCTCGATGATGAGGAGCTCATTTTTTACTCCTACAAATCCATGAAGCATACATTTGAGAAGGAGTGCAAAACGATCGATGTCGTTGATAATAGTGTTCAAGCGGAATTTGAAAAATCCTTTGAACCTTACTTTGTCAATGGGTACTACAATGCACTCTTTGAGAATGATAAAAGCTCATTTGAGGATGATGATTGCAAAGATGTGTTTGAAGTAGATCAAGTCAATGAAGTGTGGGAAAGGAAAAAGATCCCAAGCTTGCCATTAAGGGAACCCGTTGAGGGAGTGGAGAAGCAAGATTAGAAGAAAATCGGGTTAAAGCCATTGCCCGAGCATCTCACATATGCTTATCTTGAGGATGGTGATAAGTTTCCGGTAATCATTTCTTCTTTTCTCAATTCGTGTGAGTTAGAAAAATTGTTGGAGGTGCTTCGTAAGCACAAGTCTGCCATTGGGTGGACAATTGATGATATCAAGGGAATCAATCCCTCCTTGTGCATGAATAGGATAAGAGTAGAGGAGGGTAGTAAACCAATTGTCCAACACAAAGGAGGGTGAACCCAATAATACAAGAGGTGATTAGGAAAGAGGTCATAAAATTTCTTGATGCGGATATGATATACCCAATTTCAGATAGTCCTTGGGTGTCACCACTCCACGTGGTTTCTAAAAAAGGGGGAATGACGGTTATCAAAACCGATAATGATGAGGTGATAGCTACACGGGTAGCTACGGGGTGGAGAGTGTGTGTAGACTATAGGGAATTGAACAAAGCTACATGCAAAGATCACTTCCCCCTTCCTTTCATGGACCAAATGCTAGATAGGCTTGGGGGTTTTAATTTTTATTGCTTTCTTGATGGGTACTCCGGGTACAATCAAATTATGATTGCACCGGAGGACCAAGAGAAGACTACATTCACTTGTTCCTATGGAACGTATGCTTGGAGACGCATGCCCTTTGGGTTGTGCAATGCTCCGGCTACGTTCCAAAGGTGCATGATGTCGATCTTTCATGGTGTGATTGAAAAGGTAATGGAAGTGTTTATGGATGATTTTTCTGTGTTATGTGAATCGTTTGATAAATGTCTTTTTAACCTTGAACTCGTGCTTACAAGGTGCCAAGAAACTAACGTTGTCCTTAATTGGGAAAAATGTCATTTCATGGGTAAGGACGGGATAGTACTTGGTCACCATGTTTCTTCAAAGGGGCTTCAAGTAGATCAAGCAAAAGTGGTGGCAATTGAGAAACTTCCTCCACCTTCTAATGAAAAAGACATTCGTTCCTTCTTGGGGCATGCCGGCTTCTATATAAGGTTTATAAAAGATTTTTCTAAACTCTCAAAGACCCTCCCTCATCTACTTGAAAAGGATGTCCCATTTGTGTTCACTAATGATTGTCTTGAAGCTTTCTTAGCATTGAAGGAAGCACTTATAGCCTCTCTAATTTTGGTGACTCCGAATTGGGACGAACCGTTCGTCCTCATGTGTGACGCGAGTGATTATGCAATGGGGGTGGTGCTTGGGCAAGTAAAGGAGAAGAAATTTAGGGCAATCTATTATGCATCGAAGACTTTCAACCCCGCCCAAGCCAATTACACCACAACGGAGAAGGAGCTATTGGCCGTAGTTTATGCTTTTGATAAGTTTTGCCCCTACCTTGTAGGGGGAAAACTATTGTGTACACGGAACACGCAACAATTCGGTACCTTATGGCCAAGAAGGATGCAAAGCCAAGGTTGATCCGATGGGTGCTTCTCCTTTAAGAATTTGATATAGTGATCCGGGACAAGAAGGGGACCGAAAATGTGATAGCCGATCACCTTTCAAGATTAGAAAGGGACAAGGACTTTGTAGAAGAAGAAACCGAGGTGAAGGAAGAATTCCCGGATGAGAAGCTTTTGAAGTTGGAGGAGCTCTTTGAAGAAGTTGAGAGGATTTCAGTGATGCGAATTGAGGTGAAAGAACCTTGGTATGCGGATTTTGCCAACTATTTGGCTTGTGGAAAACTTCCCAATGAAATTCCTTCACATGCCAAAAAGAAATTTCTCAAAGATGTGAAGAGTTTCATTTGGGACGATCCGGTGCTCTACAAGAGAGGTCAAGATTCTATCATGAGGAAGTGTGTTCCAAAAGAAGAAGTTGAGGAAATCTTGACCCATTGTCACTCTTTACCATGTGGGGGTTATTTCGGAGCATCGAATACGGGAATGAAAGTTCTACAATCGGGCTTCTATTGGCCCACAATCTTCAAAGATAGTCAAGAGTTCATTCAAAGATGTGATTGATGCCAAAGGATGGGAACCATAACCAAGAGGGATGAAATGCATTTGAACATTTTCTTGGAGGTAGAGATTTTTGACGTTTGGGGGATTGATTTCATGGGACCGTTTCCCCCTTTATTTGGATTCATCTATATCCTTGTGGGGGTGGATTATGTGTCAAAATGGGTTGAGGCCATTCCTACCAAGCTCAATGATGCAAAGACCGTTATTCAATTCCTCAAGAAGAATGTGTTCACTCGATTCGGAGTGCCAAGAGCGTTGATAAGTGATGGGGGTACCCACTTTGTCAATCGAGCCATGGAAAAGTTGCTTGGGAAGTATGGGGTTAAGCACAAGGTCGCCACCGCATATCACCCACAAACAAATGGATTGACGGAGGTGTCTAATCGTCAAATCAAGCACATCTTGGAGAAGACGGTGAACTCGAATAGGAAAGATTGGGCGATTCGTCTTGATGATGCCTTGTGGGCCTACCGAACGGTTTACAAAACTCCATTGAACATGTCTCCGTACCAACTCGTTTTTGGAAAATCTTGCCATCTTCCGGTGGAGCTTGAGCACAAAGCCTATTGGGCCACTAAATAATTGAACATGGATGGCGAAAAGGCGGGGGAAAATCGTTTACTTCAACTTCACGAGCTAGAGGAGTTTAGGGAAAATGCCTATGAGACCTCCCAAATTTTTAAGGAGAAGACGAAGCGGTGGCACAACCAAAGGATTAAAAAGAAGGAGTTCAAAGTTGGAGAGAAAGTGCTACTTTTCAATTCCCGATTGAAACTCTTTCCAGGGAAGTTGAAATCTCGTTGGAGTGGTCTGTTTGAGGTGACCAAAGTCTTTCCAAGTGGGTACATAGAATTGAAGAATGAAAAGGGTGACCAATTCATGGTCAATGGTCACCGGGTCAAGCATTACCTTTCCACATCCCAAGTTGGGAATGTTGGTGTCGATGTTCTTGAATAGAGTTGAGCGACTTTAACCTCCGTCCGGCAAAGGACGTTAAACTTAGCGCTCAATGGGAGGCAACCCATTTTTACTGCTTTTATGTGTTCATGTGTTCGTTTGATTGTGTTTTGCATAGTGTTTTTTTTAGGTGTTGGGGTCGTGTGTTCGAGGCTTGGTGGATATCGAGCTTTAAAGGGAGATGTGTACTCGAAGGTCACTTTAGGTACAAGCACTTTCCCGAACTTAGATTTGCTTTGCAAAGTCTAAGTTTGGGGGGTGTGCATTTTCTTATGCATTTTTGTTGCACCGGCACACCCCTGTTTTGAGTTTTTGGTGAGGTTCACCGTATGGCATGTTTTTTAGCTTCAATGGTGAAAATACTTGTACATGAATTTTGTCATGTTGGGCTCTCGTTTTGTTGGTATACTTGCTTGTTGAGGTTTAATGATGATGAGCTTAATTGTTAAGATGTGGTTAGTATAGAGCTTAATGGTTCATAGTGCTTGGTGCATATTCTCTGTTTCACTATTTTTCCAAACTTTTAATTGCATAGCAATAAAAAAGTTTGGGGGGGGGGGGTGTTAATGTGTGCTTAAATGTTGAGCAAATTTATCCAATTCAATCATTTGGGAAAGCAATCAATGGTAAGTGTGGAACTAAGGTGATGAGTTGTTGGAAAGTGGCATTAAATGGCGGGATGACGAAAGAGAAAAAGAGAAAAAAAAACGAGGTGCATAAGGAAGAGACCCCGACTCTATCGATCAAACGATCGACCTGGCTTGAATTGAGGGGTCAAAAGGTTAGTTTTTCTAAAAAATGGCTGAAAATCAGCTTGCTCGAGTCGAGCAAACGTGCTCGGCCATTTTGGTCGAGCACGGGAATTTTATACAGGGGATTCCAGGCTTTTATTAGGGTGCTCGACCGAATTTGGTCGAGCACTGCTGCACGAGTCGAGCATCCCTAAAAATTTTGAAATCCTTGAGTGGGAGCCCGTGCATAACTCGAGCACTCGTGCACGGGTCGAGCACGGCCCCGGGCTGAATTAAACCCCCTCTTTTCCTCTCTTTCTCTCCCATTTTCTTTCTTCCCTTACTCTACCCAAACCTTAAAAAAATCGCCCCTTGCATATTTTTGCTTCCTTCTCACCATCTTCTCCACCAAACTCCACTGAAAAGGTATGTGGGCCACTAATATCTTCTATTTGTGCGAGATTAATGATATTTTCATGAGTATTGTGTTGTTTCTTGTGCATAAGCTTGGTTGGTCGAAAAATTTGAGAATTTTAGTACAATGTGATGGTATCTTGCATTATTCTTCCATGGGTTGTGTGATTTTCCCCTCTATTGTTGATGGGTTGCTCAACTGTGGGTTCAATTTTGTCTCTTGGGGGTGAAACTTGTCTAATTTGAGTATGTTGGAAGAATATGTGCTAGAATTGTCATATTTGTTAATTTGTGCCAAGCTTTTGTTTGTTATTGCTTGTGTTTACACTAACTTGAGTTAATTTTTGATTTGCTAATGTGTGATTTGAATTGGATGACAATTTCAAGTTTACATTCAAATGTGGAAATTGAGGAAAGTTGTGTATGAGCAAGTAGGAATTTTACAATAGTTGTGTGTCCCTTGTTGAGTGAATGATAGATGTTCATGCACATTTGTCTTGGTTTGATGTTCATTTTGAGTTGTATGACATTTATTGATTTACTTGGATATGATCTTTTGGAGAAGAGTGGTTGATTTGTTTGTGATGAATGGTAAGAAATGGGAAATCTTGTGAGTTGGGTGTGAAAGTCATGGTGAATGCTTGTGCTTGTGGTATAAATTGATAAATGTTGTGTTAACACTTGATGACAAGTCTTTCAGGAAATGGCTGACAGAAACCGTCAAGGTCGGGGCACAGACCGAGGCCGTGGTAGGGGACCGAATGAAGTACCACCACTGACTGATGATGAATTAAGAGAAATTGAGGATGATTTAAGGGGTGATGGAGTCTTACCTAGAGACTATAATCTTGATTTCGGAGATCGATGGAGGGGAATGTCAAAGAGATGGCAGAAATTTGCCGAAAAGATCGAGCCCACCCGGGTACCGGATGTAGAGTGCATGACCGCAATGGGATATTGGATGATGTCCGGACCCTTTTCCAAAGGGTTGGAATGCAAGAGTTTCTGGATAGAATGACGGTCGAGCCACCTCTGTTAATGAATGAGGGGATCACGATGGAATTCATGAGCACCGTCGTTATGCATAAGCAAGGGGAGAGGCCTATTACGATCGAGTTCACCATTAATGGCAATCCCTATAGCTAATATGCATCGGAGGTGAATGAGATAATCGGATGCCCCGGTGATCAAAGTGGGGAATTGTTCCAGAAGCGGGAAGATTTCAACCCCGTAGAGTTTTGGAAGGTCATATGCAAAGGGCCATTTGGAAACCCGCCTCCATACTAATCGAGAAATGCAAAAGCAAAAATGATACGGAATCCAACTCTACGGTACATCGAGAAAATTCTGGCCAACACAATTTTTGCTAGAACTGAGGGTGGCTCAATTCCGAATGATGAACTCTATTGCTTGTGGTGCTTTGTCAACCAACATCGGTTTGATGCCGGTTCCTACTTGATGCTACAAATAGATATAATGGTGACGAGGGCAGTTCATAAAGTGAAGATAGAGTTGTTCGTCACTATGATTGCCAAACATTGTGAGTTCGATATCGAGGATGGAGCGACTGAGAGCAAGAAACTCAATTTGAGGCACATGGAAAATACACAAGTCGTGAGCCGCATCCAAGGTCGGTTGTACTTTAAGGATGATAGCTACTTTCCATTGCCCAATCCTCGTCTCACAAACATCTTGGGGCACCGAAGCAACATCAACCTATTGGGTCCTCGACATCGTGACGCCACCACCCATCTATATGAAAATATTCGAAATCAAGTGCCCAACCTTCAAGACCCAAATCAACCCCCACAAGAAGAGCAAGAAGAACAAGAAGAAGGTGGGAATGCACTTCTTATGGGAGGGCAACAAGAAGAACAAATGGAAGAAGAACCCTACCACCCCGGTTTTGGGCAACAATTCGATCAATAGGAGGATCAACCGGAGGTAGTTGGCGAATGGAGATTTAGAAGAGAAGATTGGGAAGGCCTAAACAACAACATGGCGGATCTTAGGGGAGGGATGAACACAATGAGTTCGCCATGGATAGAATGAGGGACAAAGTTCTGGCACAACAAGAGGGGATTGAACAATTGAGGTATTGGATGAGAGCCCTCTATGTACCCCGATCAACAACCTCCTCCTAGGAATCGACGTCATGGTGGACATTGAAAAAGGAAAGTGGCCTCAAATGCCATTTCTTCTCTCTCAACTTTCTTTCTTCTCTCCTTACTCCTTTGATCATTGTTATTTTTTGGATATATGAGTTCTACTTATTTGTTGATGAATTTGTGTGGATTTTTCTCATTTTCCTTTGGATGGATTGGTAATTTGTATATTGAATTGATGATGTGTGGTGTTTGATTGGTTTGATTGAATGTGATTGAATTTTGGTACTTGTTTGAGTTTTTGATGGATGATGATGCTTTCTTTGAAGTGTGGTTATATTGTCTTGAAAATGATTCATTCATGTGATTGTTGAACTTGGTTGAGTGCAATTTGTAAGAGTGTGCTCGTTCATTGTTACCAAGCTGTGAGCTTTTGAGCTTAATTGAAGTGATCTTGTGTATGATTGCAATTTTGTTCTTGAGTGTGTCGTCTACATTTATGAGTGCTAGAACTTGCCCTTTGAACTTGTTTAAAACTTGACTTAGGAGGAATCATCTAACTGGATAAGAGGCAATTTGTTGTTCTATGAAGTCACTTGGCCATATATGATCCTTACCCAAAGAAAAGCAATTCCTTAGTTAGCCCGTTTGAGCCATGTAATCCATTTTCTAGGCAAGCTACATCATGTAACCGAAGTACCCATCGTTTCGTAAGCCCATTTGATCCTTGGTCAACTTGGGGAGCTTAAGTGAAGGTATCTAGGGAGGAATGAATGTGAAGCAAAGTGAGAGAAGAAGTACTACTCTCTAGAATGGGAGGAATGATTGAAAAGAAAAGTCGGTAAAAAGAAAAGTTGCCTAGTGATGAAAGATAGAATACCAAAAAAAAAAAAAGAAAATGAAAAATTCAAGAAAAAGAGAGTTATTTCCAAGGGTTAAAAAAAAAGGGAACAAAGTTTCCCAAAACCCTTGGAAAATAAAAGTGTGGGGTTGCAAATATGGAGGATAAGTGTTGGGTGTGGGTAAGAGTTCATCGAGAAACTCTTAGGAAAATATGAAGTTGAAGTTGAAGTTGTGAGTGTTAAACATTTGTGAATCTCTAGTACCAACTTTGAGCTCCATAAGTTGAATGAAGTCACTTATCCCACACTAACCCTACCCGTCCAAAGAGCCCGACATTACAACCTTGCAAAGACCTCTTTGATTAGATGATGATGTCTAAGTAGATGGTAGAGAATTGAGTTTAAGGGCAAGCTTATGGTCGTTCATTTGTGTAGATTGACGATGAAACAATGCATGACCCTATACACTTGAGGGATGAGAGATACACTACCTATGAGAATGATGAATGAGTGCATTTGACCGAGTTGCATTCTGATCAAGTTTGACTTGAAGTGGTGAAGAGTTTGATTGGCAATGTGGTGCTTTGAGAGGAAAGTGTTGGGGAATGAGTTGCACAGATCTATTCGGGGTGAATATTTAAATACAAATTTAATTCATTAATTATTACTAGCATGAATTAATCCTATATTAATTCAAATAATAATTGCAACAACATATCATGCATATAAAAAGCCACGTAAAACCTACGCGATGCGAAAACTACGGGTTTTACGTGAACGCATTCTCCTGGGATGGCAAAGGGCTTTGGTCGGACGGACTAACCAAAAGGACTTCCCAAGTATTCCCTTAGCCCTTGCTCGACAATCCGGTGGAAGGATACTCGCGAACAATTAACAAAAGGAAAAAATAAACTTTGTTGCACCACTTATGTGGATTTGCTAATATTTCCAGCACATGGAATTGTACTTGGGAATGAACTAATCATCCCCTATTTATAGGAGAGGGAGTGGTCGAAATTTTAGTGATATTTCAATGTGGGAAAAGACTTTTTTCTTGGTCACCAAGAAATCTTGAATATATCCCTTTATATTCTTTTTTCCCATAATTAAAATATTCCACAAAAATCCCACCTCCTCTATAATATGGATTTTTCGAAAATACCATGTGCAAGAATCCAAGATTTGGATCTTCTTGAATTTATGAGATATTCTTGTATTAAGAAATACATATCTTCCATAATATCTTTTCAAGAAAATCAAGAAAATCTTTCTTGCCCATTATATTTTCTAATTTTCGAAATTTACTATATAAATAAGCTAGTGGGAGATTTCTTGAATTTAATAAGATAATCTTGTATTCCAAGAATACATATCTTCATTCCATAACAAAATTCAAAAAAAACTTTCTCCCAACATATCTATATATTTCGAATTTTTGGTTGGAAAATTAAGCAACAATATTTATTTTATTTTAATCACCTTTTCAGTTATTGGACTATTTGTTGGGCTACTCAGGGGGCCTTTAGGAGAATTAAAATTGGACCTTCTAATGGATCTTGAATATCTAATATTGAGCCACAATATAATTCAAGCCCATAAATATTAATTAATCCCACTACATAATTAATATTGCACCATCCATCTTAACCCATATTACAGTCAATATGGCTCCCGGTCATTATTTCTCGTGTTTAAGATTATCTAGCCCATTAATTAATTCAAGCTACTGAAATAGCTTTCCGTTAATTAATATCTTTTGTCCTTGGTCGAGGAACGGTTCAACATTATTATCCATACCGGAAATTCCACTTGCAAGATTTGGTATGATAAAACTTATGAACCTCCCAAGGGGGCAAATCAAGCAAGCGTACTTGCACACGATTCTTCGTATTAAATCTTAGCAATCACATGTGACCAATAATATTGCCCAAGATAAAAAGTATTGAATCTCTCTGATTCGCTACCCATGATAAGTCAAAGCAATAGTTACCAATCCCACGTGATCCTATTTAAGGGACGAAGGTTAAGAAACAACGAACCACTGAGGTCTAATTCTTCCTTGTTCAGTTCTGAAGAATTTATCCTCCTGTAGGTCCTATTCAGCGCATCAGTCATGCACTAGTGTAATCTCTTGGTCAAGACAAATCAATCTGAGCCTTACACCTCAACCTTTCGCGATGGTTGTTCATTTCCATCTAGGTCGTGAATGGCGTACTTTTAGTTACAAGGGACTGTTAATTTAATCTTCTGTGATCTGGTATCACTAAATTAACTACAGTGTAACACGTACGAATTATTGAACAGTTATGCAGTAAATATCTATAACATTCAATCATATTTAAAGCATCAGTGATAAACAATTTATTTCAGTAAATAAGTCTGAAAATTCAGTTTCGATTATACAAAGTAAAAAACATACTTTTCAGTATAATCCCAACAGAAAGTTGGCTTGTCTTGTCTTGAACTTGGATCACTATTTGAATCTCAAGCAACCACCCCTTTGGTTTTCTTTTTCTTTACTTGGGGACAAGCAAATCCTTAAGTTTGGGGGGGGTTGATTAGTGGTGATTTTACTTGAGATTTTATGCTATTTCATAGCTAGATGTGATGATTCTTGCATGATTTTGGCTATTATATTGTTGAATTTGGTAGAAAAGTTCATCTAAGCTTGTGTGTGATTTATTTGTGCAGGAATTGGGTTGAAAACGAAGATTTTATGAAAAATTGAGAAAAAGTGGTTGCTCGAGTCGTGCAGGGGTAGAAAGTGAAGTGCTGGAAATGCGATATGGAAGAAAACCCAATTTTCAAGGTGCACGAGTCGAGCAAATGTGCTCGGCCATTTTGGTCGAGCACGACAATGTTATATAGGAGTTTGGCTGAGTTTTGAGTTGATCGACCAAATTTTGGTCGAGCAATGCTGCTCGAGTCGAGCAACGTGAAGAAGTGAAAACGCGGGCACGATTTTTGCCCTTGCTCGACCTCCCTTTGGTTCAGCATTTCTGCACGAGTCGAGCACGACAAGAATTCTGAGTTTGTAAAATCTGACCTAGGGACACGTGCCAGAGGATTCCAAAGCATATATAAAGGCCCAACTTCGTTTTTTATCATTCAGCAGTTGGGGGAGAGATAGGGAAGCAAGCAAGTGATACTTTTTAGAGTTCCAAGTAATACTTTTGCTAGTTTTTCAATTTTTCTTCCATAGGTAGTTTAGATCTTCATAGAATAGCTTAGTTCTAGCTTTATTTACATTTCAAGCAAGGATTCAAAGAGGATTTCTGAGTTTTGTTATGCTTTTGGGCTACAATTTCATCCAAGAGGCGATTCTTACTTTTTATTGCATTTTACTTGTTGATTTTATTATGGGTTCCTTGAATTCTTGTTGTTTAGCCATGGGTTTTGCCTTGTGCACCATGGGCTAAGGTTCTTAGTGTTTGGGTGTTTGGAATTGTGATGATGATTGGTTAATTGCTTTGATTATGGTTGTTTATCTCTATTAATGGTGATCCTTTAGATTAGAGGATTTTGCTTGTTCAATTTGGTTGGGTTTTGCTATGAGTTTGTGTGTTTATGCTAGTTTATCACAACGAGAGTTGGGTAGACGGGATTAGGCATATGGGTATTGGTTTAATTCACGATTTGAGCTAGTTATGCTCTATTGCAACGAGAGTTGGATAGAAACATAAGAACCCCCTTAATTTACATTAACTACTTTAGTTAACACCTAGAGTGGAGAGTGAAGAGCATATAGGAGATTTAAACTTAGTATACAAGTGAGAAAACACGAAGACAGAGTAGTTAGTTAATTAGGGGACCTTATCCATGCAATTACCCGGGCTAGAAAGGGGAGATTCTCCTCTCGATCCTAGAATTTCAAATGATATCGGGCCCTAGGCTTACCAAATACGGGAAGGGTATATTGTGTAGTGATCGCTCTTATGGAATAACCGGAAATAGAGGTAAATACCATAATTAATCTTTTTATAATCGTCTCACAAGGAAAAACACCCGAACACCTCATCTCACACTTGGAAACAAAATCGTTTGTTGCTTAATTACTTTCTTGTTGATTGTTGAATTTTCTAGTTTTTAATCTTTGCTTTGTTGATAATTTAGTTTTAACTCGAAAAAAAAAAAACAATGTTTCACACTATAATCATGCGACAACACATAGTAATTGGACTATATTCCACACCTAGTCCCATGGATTGATATTAAACCGGGCACTTCAACGACCCTCTTATACTTGAGAGGTTAGTGAAAGAAATCACGAGTCAATTACGTTTCATCACTTGTTGGTGTCAAGTAACTAGTCTCACACGTGTATGGGGGAATACACGTGAACAATTTTCAAACATTTAAAACCTTTAGATCAGTGAGTCAGGATTCTCTGAATTTAAGCACTGACAAGCTGTTGGGAGATGAATTTTAATAAAGATTTATGATTTTGATTAGATCCCAAAACCCCTGAGTATGACATGTTCAGAATGATCTTGATAAGTTGAGTCAGGATTCAGGTTTTAGAATATTCAGGATGTTATCTGCGAATGTATAGTCGTGAGATATAGTTCGTGATAATTCATCAAGACTCATTAGGATCTTGAGTAAATCAAGACTCAACAGAAGACTCAAAGATATCACCAAGATAAAACTACAAAGACTCGTACCACGAAGACTCGTAAGACTCAAGACACAAAGATCAAGATCCGAAAACTAAAGATCAAGAATATCAAGGCACAATGATTATCAAGAATCGCTGATGTAATCAATGCTCAAGATGAACCCGAATGTTCGAGGCAATCAATATATCTATTTGAAGGATGCAATCGAGAAGATCGCGATTCCTTAGAAAGTTAGATATCCGCCAAGACATTCAAATGCGCATAAAAGGAACTAAGTCGAAGTGTTGTTAAGGTTATATCAAACTCGAGTTTGTAACCAAAAAGAGCCGCTGAAGGTGTCTACCTTTAACCGGAGACAAAAGTCAAAAGAGAAAGACAACATCATACCATACCGACATCGACAAAGACAGTGTCTCAAAAAGATGTCGATGTACAAAAGTTCCGATCAAAAAAGAAGACCCGGCTACATGGAAGGCTATTGCCTAGAAAGTGTTAGGGAGTTTCAAACCCTAAATATAGCCGTTTCACACACCACAAGAGGGAACTCACGGTTGTCTCTCCAACGGATAGTTTTCAAGAGTGACCTTGGTGTATGCCTATAAATACTTGTTGGGAAATTTATAGTTTTGATGAAAGTTCCAAAAACACATGTAATAGACCAATCCGGACACATTGGGTGGATGTTTACATTATTGCTATAGGAGACCATTGATAATGATTGTATAGAAAAAACCGATGTAATAGATAGGTCACATATTGAGGGGAACTCAATATGTAAAGGTCGATCTGAAGAATCGGAAGAAAGTTCGATATCCCACGAGCGTAACGCTAAACCGTAATTAAGATTAGATCGAATCGATCTAGTCGATAACTTCAAATGGAAGTCATGAAGCTCAAACCTCTATACTAGAAGATCGATGACTTCCCGAAGATAAGACCGAAGAAGACCATCATCAGAGTCGGCCAAACCCTTAAGTCAACAGCGCCGAAGACTCCATCGTGGATCGATTCGGCCAGACCGACGACTCATAAGATGAAAATCGATGTTTCATCTTATCATACGCCTGCGATCCAACAAGATGAATACCAACCTTAGTTGGAGGAACAACACCGCAAAGCAAGGCTTTCATCCAATAAGGAAGAAACACGTATGAAACAGAGCTGATACTCAACCATTCGATGTTGCTCTCTCAAACGGCTATAAACTTTCGGCCATGCCGCTCTCAAGACGCCACATCAAGCTCCCCGCAACTCTACCTAAAATAGCCCGAGATTCAAATTGCTCTCCAACGGCTCTTTGATCTCAAGGTCTATAAATATGGGATCACACTTCGAGAGTGAAACACGGAAATGCTTGGACAAACAACATAATCAAGAAGCTCAAACTATAGTCGATTTCCTTATCGAAGAACACAACTACAAGCTTATTTTATATTGTGTTTCATCCCATAAGTTCTTAGCAAGAAATCTTTTCATCTAGCTATCGGTCGCTTATACGCAAGGAAAGATTTCATAGTTGGAACCTCAACAATCTTACCCAAACCCCCCCAAATTAGGATAAGTTGTTTAGCAAGATTTCGATCTAGGGTTTCTAGTAATCTTGATTTACGGATCGGTTGAGTGAGAACTCTTAAAACATCTGTTGGTGTCTTTGTGTTGGACTAACACACTAATCTAAGTCCAGTCGGTTAAATCGGTTAAGTTGGTGCCCCTTGTGAAAGGGAAGAGTGGACGTAGGACTGGTTTGTCCGAACCACTATAAATCTTGTGCCTTTTTTTGCTTTGATTAACTGCTCTCACATCGCACAATCTTAAAAAAGCATACATTCTAAGTTAAGATCGAGAAACACCAAGCTTCTGATCTGATCGGACCTGATATTTCTGTCATCTGATTAAAAAGATAAAACTTGGAATCTGATTTATACAAACTGGTTTTTCACGGGTAAAACTTAAGCTTCCGACTCATCGTTAATCGATAGTTACTGAACCGATCCGGCTTTTCCCCATACGTTCGAGAAGTTGGTTATCGACCAAAACCGATTCACTCGCACTCTGATCAGGCTATCTGCTCTCACACCTGATCTGCACGAAAAGTTTTTCAGAAGTCTATTCACCCTCCCTCTAGACTTACGCCACTTAACCCGTCGACCTACAAGTGGTATCAGAGCGGTTGGTTCTTCCGACCACTGACTCTGTGTCATTGTGGTCATCTGAACTGATCTTGAAAAACCGTTTTAAAAACTCATTCATTTTCCAAAATCACTCAGCATGGATAACACGTCCGGTATGTATCATGATCTGCCGAAGTTCTCTATTGATGAGTATGCAGATTGGGCCATATATATGTCCAACCATCTAGGCTCGATCGTTAAGGCGAATGATGGAAGTCATCGAGAGAGGACCCATCATCATTTACTACGACAATCCTGCGATCGGAGGAGATCCGGACTTTCCCACAGAAGTCTTGTCACGAAAAAAAGCCCATATGGATGGACACAAGAAAGAAAAAAAAGCATACTCGGACACCATTGCAAGACATATCATCATGAAGACAATGGATAAGGTCACCAAAGAGAAGATTAAGTATCTCAAATCTGCGAAAAGCAATGTGGGATACTCGCCGAGATCTGCGAGAAATGAATAGATAAAAGACAAATTCTTCAAAGCCGAACCGGTGAAGTTCGAGAAACTCAAGATGCTGCCCAACGAATCCATCAACGAACTCGATGGAAGAATTACAATGTCTATAAACAAGCTTCGAGAACTTGGTAGAGAGATGACTGATAAAGATATCAACTATAAGATCCTAAGGTCTCTCACCAAGAAGTGGGACATGAAGGTCACGGTAATCAAAGATTGCCAGGACATTTCAAGAATGAAACCTAGTAGCTTGTTCTTGAGTCTTAAAGCTCACGAGTTCGACCACGATTGAAAGAGGTCAAGTTCGATGAAGACGAGGTCCCCGGCCAAACCTCGACTTCAAAAATCGATTGCTTTCAAGGCAACCGTAGTAACAAAGGCCAATGAACCCATTGGAAATATATTAAGTCAAAGGTAATGGATCTCGTTGCTTACCGCGAAGCTTGAGAAGTCGATATACAACTTGGTAAGTATCGAAGATTCTATAAGGACTATCAACATAGCCGAGGACGAGATAGGAGATCAGACAATAGATCTCCGTGAGAAAGAACCAGATCTGATGATCGGAGGGATCACAGAGATGAAAGGGAAAGAGATAATCGACGAAGAAGGAAGAGATAACCAATCGATAGAAGAAACTCGCACTACTATCGAAAAGGGAAATCACCGATGGGTCATACTGAAGAGTGATTCACCCGGAAGGAAAGGAACGGTGGATCCGGGGAGCGTGTTTTAATCAAGGAGAAGCCAGTCACTATAGCACAGACTGCGCCAGACCTGGCGCCGAGAGAGAGGGGAAGAAAAAAGAGAACAAAAGAGAGCAACGGTATAGATAGAGACGTAAGAGCTATGGTTCCGATCGCCAGAATCGACGATTCCTATCTCGCCCTCGAGGGACTCCGGATACTCCTCTCAGAGAAGACTTCCGGCCGACAAGAGTCCGGGCCGACTTCCATGAAAGTGAAGATCCGATATTCTCGCCGACGATAATGAACTCCCTTTCTGATGGCCAGTGGAGGACCACCGAGGTAACCTCCAAACCCCTTCGCTTCGCTTTTTACACCGCTATCATTAGCACACCGCCGAGATTGACCAAAAGCTTACTCAGAGCAATTGCTTGAAGATCTCTCCAATGCAAGAGAAACTTATGCTATTGTGAAGCCGAGAATGATAAGCCGAGGATCGTAAATAATCACTTTTGTCAAGAAAATGATCTCTAAAAACCTCTCAACTTAGATCACCAAAAAATCGTAAGGTAACCGAGGAATTTAAAATTCTCGAAGTTAAAGCTTCTGATCAAGAAAAGCAGATCAAAGAACAGATGGAAATTAACAGACAAAAGTCGATGACTTCAAAATCTTGCAAGCAAAATTCGATGAGCTATTCCGAATGCATGAAAGTCCAAATCCTCTCGAGGAAAATCACGTAAGAAAATAGATGTTTTTTCAAAATCATCTCAAACCGTTAAAGACATGAACGCCTATTTTCGAGTAAAGATTGATAAGGAGGGACTTGGCTATGAGAAACCCTCCACATCCTCAAAAGCCCCGACTGATTCATCTCAGAAAGGTGTAATCAGACGAATTTCTGAAAAAGATACACCAAAAGCTAAACTTGTATCTAATAGGGGTAAGAGACCAGTTGAGCAGGTAAGGCAAGTGCCTAACCGTAAAAGGAAATGAAATGGACCCCAACTGGTAAAGCATCAGCCGAGGAATCAACGGAAGAACCCAGTTCTTCTGAAGAAACCTCAACCTGATCAACAGATCAGGAATCAGAAAAGACAACCTACAAAAGGGAAGTCTAATCTGAGACCCAGTCAAGGTCAGCTGCCTAATAAGCATGCTTCAGGTAAACTGCGAAAACCATCTATGCGAAAAGGATATGAATCTTTTGATGGTAGCAAATGTATTTACCCCTATAGTCGAAATTTAGGGCTCTTGCTTTGAACCACACTTTGATAAAAAGACAAACCGAAAAGGTAAATCATAAGTCTTCTAAGTCATCCAAGGTTCACACAAGTAATCATACAAATCAGAAAGCATATGAGGATAAGTATGATTATGTTGACAGGTATGGGAGACAAATCAGGCCTTCGATCCGACCGATCACCAATAGAAGTGCTCTCTTTGTATGGATCCCCAAATCCAAACCTAACCCCTCGGGACCCAATCCGAAAAATTTCTAAAACCGATCCGATTGCGTGTTCGCGTGGGTCTGGCCAACAAAGGAGGTGTGCAAGCAACTATCTGGTACATCGATAGTGGATGCTCAAGGCACATGACTGGAAGCAAACATCTCCTCAGTTCCTACATAGAACAGAAAGGCCCACGTGTACTCTTCGGTGATGATAACTTTGGTTATACCAAAGGGTTCTAACCTTAGAGAATGATGATGTACAAGTAATCGGAGTCTCAGATGTCGAAGGTCCTAAGCACAACCTATTATCGGTTTCACAATTCGCGACAACCAACCATTCAAGTGTTGAGTTCTCGATCGATCAATGCACTATCAAGAATCGAGTCACTCAACGATATTGCTAATCGTTCAAGAAAAGGGACGATCTACATGTGATTGGAGCAGTTGTCCAAGAAATGCATGCCTGATTGTTAAGAGTTCCAAAAAGTAGCAGTTGGCTCGCACAAAAGAATGAGCCATCCGAACTTTAAAACTCTTAATAAGATAAATAGATGTCTCTAGTGGAAGGACTTCCTAATGAAGTGTTCTCAAAGGATCGACATGTACCGCGTGTCGGAAGGGAAAACAGTCAAAAGCTTCATTCAAAGGAATTTCCGGACCAAAGATCCAAAAGCAGAGTATCTTCTTTTGCTTCATATGGATCTGTTTGGACCAGTTACACGGTCGATCTCAACGACGAAAATACACTCGTAATCGTGGATGACTATTCCAAGTTTACAGGTTATATTCTTACATAAGAAGAATGAGACGACAACCAAGATACCCGAGCTACTAAGAAGATTACAAAATGAGAAGGGTGTCGTAACAGTAAAAAATCGGATCGAGATAAAGGTACGCATTTCAACTCCTTTATTAATGATTTTTGCTCTAAGTTTGGTATACTGACATGAAACATCACCGCGAGGACGCCACAAAGAATGGAGTAAATTGAACGGAGAAACAGAACTCTCAAAAGAAGTTGCTTTCGAACAATGTTAACCGAACATGCGATACCAAACCGTTTCAAGGTATAATCAATCACCGCGATGCCATACGCAAAAACAGATGTCTCCCGACTAAGGCTCACTACAAAACACCCTATGAAACCGGAAGGCGTAAAACCTCGTGTTTCTTACTTCCATGTTTTTTTGAAAAGTGTTTCATACATAACAATGGGAAAAGTCGGGTTGAAGACCTTTGAGGCTAAGTCCGATGAGGGTATATTTCTAGGGTATTCTCATCTAGCAAAGCCTTCGAGGTCTACAACAAACGAACCCTTGTTGTGGAAGAAACACCCCATGTAACCTTTGATGAAGCATCTTCGATCAAGAGAAATCACCGTAACAAGAAGTACGATCTACCGTAACTCGATATTCGAAAATGGATCAAATTTAACGATCAAGGATAAAGGATCGTAAATCAGATCAATTTACATTCCAGATCTAGGCGATTCACCGCATCAATCGGATCCTAAGGTACGAACAACTGTCGATGAAAAAGCCGATTCAAATAAGATAAGAAGAATCGAACCATCCGGTTCGAGGGAACTTCGAAGTTCTCACGAATAGACATCGGCACATGATGATTCCAACATCACCGAGACTTGTTCTTATCAAGTGGACCATAACCTCACCACTCCCAATCACTAGTAATAAGATTTTATCGTAAACGGACGATGTTCTCAAAACCGACGCAAATCGTAAAAAGGACTGGATAACCGGTCCATCCAACCGATCGATAATTGGAGACCCGTCGATAAAATTAAAACTAGACATCGATTGGTGAAAGTGCCATGTATTCTTTGTTATCCGCCTATGAAGGAACCAACTACAATCGAGGAAGCATTACAAGACGCAAAAGCGGATTCTAGCCATGCGCAGAGGAGCCGAACAGGTTCGAGAAAATGAAGTATGGGAACTAGTAGACAGATTCGTGCCATCAAGACGTAATTGGCACGAAATGGATCTTCAAGAACAAGAGAGATGAGAAAAATGTTTTCACCGAAATAAGGCAAGACTTGTTGCTAAGGGGTATTCACAATCGGAAGGAATTGATTACGATGAGACCTTTGCACCGCCGCCGCTTTGAAGCCATTCGTCAATTTTCTGCTTATGCTTCCCACAGAGGGTTCACATGTGTATCGATGGACGAAAGAGTGCTTTCTTAAACGGGGTACTAGCGGAGGAAGTTTATGTCGAACAACCTCCGTGCTTTGAAAAAAAGCAACCAAGTGTATCGTTTAAGAAAAGCTCTTTATGGCACAACAGTTCATGAGCACGGGTATGATACACTCTCTCGCTTCTTGATCGAAAGTGGGTTCACTAAAGGAATAATTGGGATGTAACCTTATTCGAGAATAGAAGATGGAGAAGATATTCCGATGGTTCGATTTACGTGGGCGACATCATCTTCGGATCTCCAAACAAGAACCTATGTGAAAGATTCAAAGAAACCGATGCAAGGAAATTCGAGATGTCCATGATGGGTCGGATGAATTACTTTCTAGGTCTCCAAGTTAAACAAAGTTCGGAAGGGATATTCATCTCGCCAAGCAAAAGTACACTAGGAATATTTTGGCTAAGTTTGGAATTCAAAATAGCAAGGAAGCCAAAATTCCTATGATGATTGGATTCAAGATGGATCCGGATAAATGGCCGGTCGGAAAAACAAATCGGAAGGAATATAGGGCTCTCATTGGATCTTTATTATACCCGACGCCAAAGCCAGACGGATATCACTTTCGTGATGAGGTGTATGTGCCGATTTCGTGCAAATCCAATGGTCACCACCTAGAAGCGACTAAGCGGATTCTTAAGTATCTGAAGGAACAATAAACCTTGGTTTATTCTACCCATCGATGATAATCTAGAACTTAGTGGGTATTCTCGATTACGATTATGGAGGTTGCAAGATCGACGTAAAATCAACCTCGTGAACATGTCGGGTTCTTAGGAAGTAAACCGATCTCGTGGTTTTCAAAGAAGCGGACATCGCCATACATCAACAATGAAGCGAAATATATGGTCTGCAGAAAGTCTGTTGTTCCCAATCGCTTTCTGCTCGATCGGCAATGAGGATTACAACATTGAAGCTAAGAACGTACCTATATTCTGTGACAGTAATAGTGCTATTGCAATCACTCAGAATCCGGTTCTACATACAAGATGCAAGCATGTGGATGTCAGACACCACTTCATAAGAGATCACGTTGAAAAGAAGAATATCAGAATGGAAAAGATTCATACCGATATACGTATACGATATTCTAACCAAGCCACTAGCTGAGATCAGATTCAGAGATTTATGCAATGAGCTAGGACTTCTAGATCTTGGAGAAATGTCACCGAAAATGTTTGATGGAATGCTCTCCAGAACTAGCTGGTTAAGAGACTAACCAGATCGAGAGAAATCAGTTGAGTTTGGTATCTTAACTGATCTCAAGAGACTGATAAGCAAAAATCGATCAGACATACACGCTACCAGATCCAAAGGAACTGATCAGATTTTAGTTTATCAGATTTAAAGTCTATCAGTTTAAAGGAACTGATCAGATTCAAGGTTTATCAGATTTAAGGAAAATGCTCAGTTTAAAGGATTATCTGATTAAATCAATTTGGTTATAGTATTTCTTTGTGATTCGCTTTTAGGCGATATTCAACAAGCAAGATTCAGAGATTAAGAAGCTATCAATCGCATAAGAAAGCAGGAATTTACACAACAAAATGAAATAACAGAACTTTTCATTGATAAAAACCCGAAGGTGAGGTTACATTACGAGTTACAAGTACAAGAAGACCCGGAGGTCAGTACATAAATGTTAACCAAAATCCTAAACCTAGAACCCTAAACCTGCATCCAAACCCAAACCCGAACTCATTAGTTAAATGTTAATGAGGGGAAGAGAGAGAGATTTTATGAAATCTGACGCTCTCATTTTTCCCCACTTAACAGGGTGAGGGGGAAGGCTTGAAAGGTAATCCCATGCCGCAAACTGATGGACTCTCCAAGTGAAGTGAGAGCGGCATTGACAGGATTACTAAGCCGGGAGCCCTAAAAGGAGGAGTAGTAGGGCTCTCCAGCTGTTGAATGGAGCACGTGTGCCAAAGAGTTGGTCATCAGATCTCATGGGCACATGTCTTTGATATTTTATACCGCATCAAGTCCGATGGTTCCGTTACGTCATCCGGATAGACACACAAGGTGCATACGGTTAGGAGAAGTGTCTTCTCGGTTACAACAAAGAGATCCGCCGCCACGGTGGTAGAGAAGCTTTCGAAATCGTATGTGAAATCGAAGATGATGAAGAAAACAGCAATAAGGGATGCAAAGGGTTGATTTGAGAAGATGAAACCATATAAAAGGGTGTAAAAGTGTTTGCCGGAAGTCTCACCGGAAACAAGGGTTCACCAAGATACATGATTCTTACAAAGAAGATAAGTATGGTGAATGGGTGATGTTGTGTAAAACATTGGTCCAATTTATAGAGGCCAAGCAAGGATGCAAATGCAATTCTCATTTCAAGAAGCCTATCCGAGAAATTTGCATCAAAAGGACGGTGATGTAGAAATCACGCGACCGATAATTGGATAAATTTACGGTTGATTGACATATCGAGAGATTGAGGGCGATATTTACGCATGTCAATCACGCCTACTTAGGAATAGAAGCTACTACTCTAGACTAAGTTTTGGCGGTAACACTTATCCCAAGAATTGGCTTAATCAAAAGAATCGGATGAGGTCAACCAAAATCGATTACTTACAAGCATGATCGGATGAGAGAGATCTCTGGCGAGCTTGAAACTCCAATAAATCGATATATCATCGGTCTATAAATGAAATATCGGTTGAAGGGGGGAACTTCAACCCATCAAGGAGGATCAAAAGGAAATCGACGTACTCAAGGAAAGATCATTAAGCTCAAGTTTCAACAAATCGATCTGGTCGAGAAGATCGGTTAAAAGGATCGGTTGGGGAAATTTCTTAAGGCTTAGGCGTAATGATTAAGATCAACAAGTGGAATCAACATTGACAAGTAATATTGACCGATAACAACATCGATCAACCGACACGATCTCTTCTCTTGTTCTTTACTTATTTATCGGATCGTATCGATATTATTTGCCTTTATTGTACCCACTATCCTTGTGGCGTGTACTCTCGCAAAATCATTTAATGCGGACGTGGGTACATGTATTAACCGCTACTTGATCGTGCTTTTTAAATCCAAAAGTTTTGTGTACGTCGTTTTCCCAACCCTACGATCAAAACCGCTAAAATCTGGAGCGTCTAATCTTTTCAAAACGATTGATCTTCAAAATCTTGTCTTATTGTACCCTCCGCCTCTATATAAGATTCATCAAACCTTACCAGAGTTTTTTTTGCTTCACAAACTTGCATTACTCTCATTGAAAAACTTCAAATTTTACTCTACGTTTCAAAACGATTTCTTAGAGTTCAAAATCTTCTCCGAAAATTTGAATCTGGTAATATTTTCTTTTAAGCTTAATAATGAATCTTTCTTTCCGTTAAAAACATTGTTTTCAAAAGTTGTTTTTCGGAATTTATGCTTCATTGCCTTTTGTTTTCCGCGGAATGATATTGATATTGATTATGCACAAATTTAATGAGTCTATCTCACCAGATGGCCACTCATGGACTTGGAAAGATCATGTGCAATTATTATGCGGGCCTCGCAACGAAGATCTTTGAGGATAAGTTCGTTCAGTTTGGAACCACTGAGGATTCTGAATCCATGGAGGTGGAACAAATTCTGAAGAAGGCTGGACTGGAAACATATTGCTCTCGCTTCACCGCAATCCAAAGGATGCAAGATGAAGCACTTCAATTCTTGCGACTTTGAGTGTGGATCTGAAAAAACCGTGAGACGAACCGATGTCGACAAATAAATCGGAGAAGAAATCGATCGACAAATGCGCACATCACTGGGTTGCTCACCCTGCCAAAAGGCGAATCTCACCGCACACTACAGGAGAATGAGGATGAAGAAATCGAGAGGAGCTCTTAAGAGAGGCAGACAAACATCGACAAATTGGATTCATCGTGCCAATGCTCAAAAGAAAGTACAGACCGTTTGACATTCTATCAAGAACGATTATAGGAATTCATTTAGCCCGGATGCTCTCACATCACCAAAATGTACAAAGATGGCAAAGAATAATTGATGGGGCTCAACATCAATTGGCACGGCTTCCTCAAAGCCATCCCGCCTCCAAGAACACGAAAAATTTGAGTCAATGAATCCGCATGTGTCTTTCCGAAAAGAGAGTCAAAGAATCTCAACAAGGTTGCAGCTTATATTGAAAGACAAACCGCCAAGCGCCGAATGGAATCGAATGGATCAAGTCCTACAATGCCTTCCTCTCATCAACTTCGCTATATCTCGCCACCAGACGATGACAAGGAGCCCACTCCAACAAAAATCAAGAAAGGAAAGAGCAAAGAAGTTTCCCATCCACACCCGCTTGCTCCACGTAAAAAGAAACGAAAATCGGTGAAGGCCTGAGAGAAGAGGCCAAAGAAAGCAAAGCAACCTACCCTGACTCTAGCACTAGAAGATGAGTCGAAAGAAGAAAAAAAGCCGTAATAAGGCGCAACAAAGAATGTAATCGACAGCAAGCTTCTCAACCCGAGGGCTCGCCAGAAACGATCCGAGGTAGAAGCACAAACCGATAAATCTACTTCTCCTCAACCTCAAGATGATTCACCGCCGGACTAAAGGTCACGAGCATATCTCTATGCTAGTTCACCGCCATGAACTCCGAACCGGATACATAACCGCCACTACAAAGTAAACCACTGGGCAGTCGAACCAATCGCATAACTTCCGCCGACTCAAGCACAAACGTAAGCTTCCACATCTCATCCAATGAAATAACTGACGGATAATTCCTCAGATCCAGATCAACAAAGACCATCACTGGAAAAATGGTCAGACTAAGAATTGAACGAGAGATTGATGAGATGTATCCACAACTGGTCGCCCATCCTGCTATAAGAGAAGAAGTCATGGAGATCCTCACCTGGAGAGATCTCAGATTAAAAAGCTTCTCAGATCTTATCTTACTTGTTGAACAGATGGGTGGTGCGGATGAGTTCGCAGATTTTGACTTCGATATGAGGAAGTCTGCCAAAGTGGGATCACCAGCTGAGCTCATATCTGATAAATCTGTGAAAGCTCTGATCCACAGGAAGTTGGAATTGCCGGAAGAAGAGAAGCTGGAGACTGCTCAAGAAGCTCCAGAAATAGACGCTGAAATGGTGAATGCCGGAGCTGCCGATGAAAGTGGAACTGGTGCTGCAGTTCACGACCAACCACCGGAGGCACAAACAACTGAACCTGATCAAGTGATGGATCCAATTCCTACATCTCAAATCACCATCGATCAACTTCGCGAGATCGATCTTGTCTCAAAGATCTCCGAAAAGAAGAGATTGAAGGAGTGCTAATCGATCGAGACAAATCGCCTCAAAACAAATCGAAGCAATCGAGATCGGTTCTCCCAATCTATGACCACCATATCTGCCGAGCTTACAAAATCGATTGATGACAAGTCAAACAGGGATCAAAAATCAATCTTCTTTTCTGACGCTCACTGAGAAAAGGCTCGAGTTATCAGAAGAGAAATTTGACAAAATGATTTGGACACTCTCTGCTACAATGGAAACTGCCAAGAAAGAATCGACATAACCGTTTCGAATCGACACCTCAATCTTCGTGTTTATCTCGCTAATGATCTAAATCGCATTGTCAATCCAACTTTGGGTCTCGACTTCCCACCTCAATGCGCTTTTGATCAAACCAAAAAGGGGGAAGGATCTCGAAAACCAACCGACACATCGAAGACAAGGCCCATGGACAAAGCTCAATTGCAAGAAAGGGCCGCCAAGGGTCTTTGAACATCAAAAATCTGGACCAAGCATTACTCGCACCAGAAAGTCACCGTAAGACAATAGTCGACATCTGGTGATAAGGAGCTAGTCAGAAAATTGTCCAAAGAGCGATGACCGAAGAAGAAAAAAGAATGACAAAAACACACAAGCGTATGGGTTGAAACGAAGTTCAAATCAAGGGCTAAGAAAGGATTAATCGGAAAATCGCACTGAACCTCGGTTGCCAAAAAAGAAATCGACGAGATCATACCAAAAAAATGCCGCACACGCTAAGAGGTTTGAGGAATGGAATAAGATCGTAAGTGAATGGCTTCTAGATGCCTTTGTCCTTGATCTTGTTCCAAAAAGAAGAATCACCGGATGATGAGTTCCTCAACCGTTCTGTAATAAATATCCGGACTTTCTCAAGTATCCGGAAAATGAGGCCAAGCTTATAAATGTAAAGATATCTCGCCAAGAGTATGATCTGTTAATATACTCAAAGAAAGGAGATGGCTCATTTGACAGATCGGCATTTGAGAGATTCTACTTTGACATCTTGAGCAAATCGCAGATAACTCGATCAAGTCTCGCATAACCGATGTCAAATGGAAACTCTATCGATTTTCAACATTCCACAAGACCAAAGAGAAATGCCGAAGGATACAAGCCCAAGGAGTGAAGATTCGTAAGACGCCTAGGGATCAAGAACTTTTAAATTCAAAACTTTTACGATGTAACATGTAATCATCATATCTAATGAAAAGTTTATTTTTTCGATCCCAAGACAAAATCTCTTTGTCTTCGATTACTTGCTCTTTAATCGTTCTATACTTATCAATCTGTTTGGTTTCTCAAGTGTTTTGGTTTCATCAAAAAGGAAATTGTTGGGAAATTTATAGTTTTGATGAAAGTTCCAAAAACACATGTAATAGACCAAATGACACATTGTTAGACCGATGTTTACATTATGCTATAGGAGACCAGTTGATAATGATTGTATAGAAAAAACCGATGTAATAGATAGGTCACATATTGAGGGGAACTCAATATGTAAAGGTCGATCTGAAGAATCGAAGAAAGGTGATATCCGGAAATGAGCGTAACGCTAAACCGAATCGGAAGATCGGATCGAATCGATCTAGTCGATAACTCAGTGGAAGTCATGAAGCTCAAACCTCTATACTAGAAGATCGATGACTTCGGAAGATAAGACCGAAGACCTACATCGCCCCGGAGTCGGCCGGTTGAAGCTAAGTCAACAGCGCCCGAAGACTCCATCAGTGGATCGATCGGTTCGATCGATCGGATCACCTCATAAGATGAAAATCGATGTTTCATCTTATCATACGCCTCGCGATCCGAACAAGATGAATACCAACCTTAGTTGGAGGAACAACACCGCAAAGCAAGGCTTTCATCCAATAAGGAAGAAACATGTATGAACAGAGCCGATACTCATGGATTCGATGTTGCTTTCTCTCAAACGGGCTATAAACTTTCGGCCATGCCGTTCAAAGACGTCACATCAAGCTCCGCAAATCTACCTAAAATAGCCTCGAGATTCAAATTGCTCTCCAACGGCTCTTTGATCTCAAGGTCTATAAATATGGGATCACACTTCGAGTGAAACACGGAAATGCTTGGACAAACAACATAATCAAGAAGCTCAAACTATAGTCGATTTCCCTTTTCGAAGAACACAACTACAAGCTTATTTTATATTGTGTTCATCCCATAAGTTCTTAGCAAGAAATCTTTTCATCTAGCTATCGTGTCGCTTATATACGCAAGGAAAGATTTCATAGTTGGAACCTCAACAATCTTACCCAAACCCCCAAGTTAGGATAAGTTGTTTAGCAAGATTTCAGTCTAGGGTTTCTAATTCTGATTTCTGGGATCGGTTGAGTGAGAACTCTTAAAACATCTGTTGGTGTACTGTGTTGGACTAACACACTAATCTAAGTCCAGTCGGTTAAGTCGGTTAAGTTGGTGCCCCTTGTGAAAGGGAAGAGTGGACGTAGGACTGGTTTGTCCGAACCACTATAAATCTTATGTGCCTTTCTTTGCTTTGATTAATCGCTCTCACATCGCACAATCTTAAAGCGCATATACATTCTAAGTTAAGATCGAGATGACACCAAGCTTCGATCCGACGGACCGGATATTTCATCATCCGATTAAAAGATAAAACTTGGAATCGATTTATACAAACTGGTTTTTCACGGGTAAAACTTAAGCTTCCGCACACATCAGTTAATCTGATAGTTACCGAACTGATCTGCCTTCTGGCGTTCAGTAAGTTGGTTATCAGACCAAACTGATTCACTCGCACTCTGATCAGGCTATCTGCTCTCACACCTGATCTGCACGAAAAGTTTTTCAGAAGTCTATTCACCCCTCCCCTCTAGACTTCTGCCCTCACTTAACCCGTTCGGGACCTACAATACTGGTGACCCTCTACATTGTAAGGTTATGGGAAATTTATACGCAACTTAAGAGCTCAAGCTTATTCTTGTAAAAGTTAAAAGCACTCGAAAACTTTGGAATTTCCCAAGTGCTTCAATATTGAAGAGAGCTCACTATACTAAGCCTAGCTTGATAAGAATTATCCAAAGCTTAGTCGAGATATTCTAACCCTTTGCATTGTGCTTCATTGTAAAGGATATCTCATCCTAGTTGGAAACCAACCAAGAAACCTCAAACCCTTGTGAAGGTAGTTGGAGTGTGTTTGTTGGTGAGAAGTGTTGTAAAGAGTTAGTAAACTACGCGGAGTAGTCAGAAAACTCTAGAGGAGAAGTTAGTAAGCTACAGGGGTAGTCTGAAAGCTTGTGTGTGATTGAGTAAGTAAACTACGGAGGTAGTCAGAAAGCTCAAGGTCGGGTTGAGTAAGTAAACTACGTGGAGTAGTCAGAAAACTCAGGGCCGAGTTGAGTAAGTAAACTACGAGGTAGTCAGAAAGCTCATAAGTTGATAGTGAATTTCTCTGAAGAGTCGGAGAGAGTGGACGTAGGAGCTTGAGTCTCTGAACCACTATAATTGCTGTGTTCTTTATTGCTTTCCTTATCTGTTGCATTGACTTGATTTTGAAAGCATACTTTTCACTGATATTCAGTTGGAATCAATCCACTGAAGTTGCATAAGTGAATCACAGCCTAATCACTATTTCATAAAGGGAAGGTTTTCTGCAAAGCTTAAAACGAGTATAAACTAAGGGCCAAACCATTCCGCACAACTGAGTAGCTAGAACAGATAGTTACCAAACTGAACGTACTCTTCTGAGGGTTCAGTAAGTTAGTTATCTGATCCAAGCAACTCAGGATCTCTGACACTCAGGACTCAGTTGGGATTATCTGAGGTTTCTGAAAGCATCTCGGGATCACCGCCTCTCGAGACTTTGACTCAGAGCGATCTGTGCTTCTCAGAACCTAATCTTCGAGATTATCGACCCAAAAGTGACCTCGAAGAAGAAAAAAAGTTTTTAAAAACACTTTGAACACGTGTATTCCCCCATACACGTGTAAGACTTCGTTGCACCGGGACCAACAAGTGGTATCGAAAGCAAAGGTTCAACTTGACCACTGTTTGTGTTGACCAAAGTTTTATTTTCAAAAATACTTGTGGTCTATCTGAACTGATCTTATTTGCTGAAACCTTTTATTTTTCAAGAGATCAGAAAAATGTCTTCTAAAAAACTTCCCATGTTCTCAGTGGAGAACTATGACCTATGGAGACTGAGAATGCAGCTCATCTCATTCCAAACATGAGCGTATGTGGAGAGTGGTCTCTCAAGGACCATTCCATTTCTTGTAGTGAATCCCAGAGGAATGAAGATGAGAGAATTGATCCTAGAGCAGAATTTCCTAAGTCGATGACCAACCGACTCTGAGGAGAGAAAGTTAGTCAATCTAGACTACATTGCAAAAAGACACACTATACAAAGACAATTGATGATGGTGTGATGGGAATGATCTCTCACCGTAATATCGCTAAAGAGATTTGGGATACACTACTGTATATGTGCCAAGGCACATATCATATAAAAAAGAAAACAAACTTTCAAAGGGCAATTGGAAAGTTTGACAGGTTTTGAAATGGATGATGGTGAATCAATAGACAAACCGAAGTCGATTCACTAGCATCATGAATGATCTAAATTCACTTGGAAAGAAATACCCACAGAGAGAAAGTTGCATTGAAAAATTCTTAGAGGTCTATCTAAGAAATGGGATATTCATGCAAAGGGTGATTGAAAACACCAAGAATATTAACTCAATGCCTTACCAACAAGTCTTCTCTCGAAATTTGAAAGCCTATGAATTTGTAATTGATAAGAAATACAAAAAAGGTCGACAAAGAAAGATGATTCTTCATCGAAAAGAATGTGGCCTTAAAAAGCCAAAGATAAAACACAGAAAACTAGAGAGTCTCGAGAACCCCATGCCAAAAAAATCGGGATGAGCTTGAGGAAAAGCTAGCACCGATGGCAAGAAGGTTTGATAGACTCAATAGTAGATTTGGAAAATACAAAAACTATTACAGAACCACAGTACCGAAGAAACCCGAGGACGATCAACCGAGAAGAAGAAAGACTGAAAAGTCAAGGATCTTCATCCAAAAGAAAGGACTCCAAGTCCAAAGAAGAAAATGATCGGGATGATGATGCCAACAGATGCTATAACCGCCAGAAGAAAGGTCACTTCCAAAGATGATTGTCCAGATTTGAGTGCTAAGGAGAGAAGAGAAAGGCAAGCTATAAGAGACCGTAAGTTCTCAAGCAAAAAAGCCATGATTGCGAAGAAGAACACTGGAGGAGGGATCTAGCTCTTCGATGAGATATTCTCGAACGGTGAAAGTGATGACATCCGTCGATGGCCATTGAGGAGGTAAACTCTTCTTTTCTCCATTGTTGCTCCTACACTAGCACAAGTGTTTTCAAGTTCCACCGAAAAAACATTTTTTTTGACCGATGGATTCTTTTCGAGAATCGATGAAGGACTATGTTTTTTTTTGCAAGGACTGCTAAATCAAACTCAAGAGCAGATTAAGGAACTGAAAGCTGAAAATCTAAAATGTAAAGACTCTAGCAATATCGGAGTCACTTCTCAATTAATGGGAACTACTGATGAACTGGATGTTACGGAAAGTACAACTCTCGAGAAAAGAGAAGTTGATAGTGTCCCTAATCAAAAAGCTAGAGAAATCCATCAAGAGAGATTCAAATAATCGAATCGAAGTTCAATGACCTCTCGAGAAGCATAAAACTCTACAGAATCTGTGAGGATAGTGCACGTAAGAAGTTAACTCTATTGAATAATGCATCTAATGTAATAGATGAAATTCGAGTTACCAGAGATTTGTGACTATAAAATCTGGATTGGGATCTATTCGAGGGGGAACCTCACAAGGTCATCTAAATGTTTGCGTCAAGTAACAAGAAGACTATCTTTGTAAAAACCAAAGGGCACCTACACTTCAAATCAAGAAATGCCCAAGGTTGTAGACAAGGAAAAAGGACCTATGGTCTCAAAAAACCGAATGATCGGTTAGAAAGCCCAAACCTCGGTGAAGGCAAGAAAACCCGAAAGGGTCGATTGAAAGTTTCAGTAAGTACTTCAAAGCCTCGGTAGCTAAGAATGCAAACTGAAAGGCTCCACAATCAACCATCGAGGATTCCTCGATGAGAAACACTCAAGAGAGACATTCTCAACTCAAGAGACCAAGTCCTCGAGATATCTTTGAAAGACCAGATTTCAAAGATGCATAACCCGAACCTCACTTGCCTAAGGGTAAAGGTTATCTGAACCCGTGTCATCTAAGATTTAGACCGCCGCACAAAAAAGCCTAAGCATCTCAACGTAAGGCCCAACCAAAGAAGAACTCTAAGGCACATGTTCATGCTAAAGCTAGCACATATATACGTAAAACCGCTAAGGCACCCGAGTAGTGGATGTATATGTTGATGTTTATGGAAGACAAATTAGCCACTCTAAAGTGATTAGAGTTGTCGAAGCATTTGGATTCCAAAGGTACAACTAACCTCGTAGGACCCTACACAAAATGGGTACCTAAGAATTGATCCGTTTTTCGGAGGAAAACCAGGCACTAAGTCGATGAAAGAACACATGGCACCGATGAGCGAGAGATGAAAAAAAGCTCGATGTATGGTATCTTGACAAATGGATGCTCAAGACATATGACAGATTCAAGAAGATGCTCGGTGGACTATGTTGAACAAAGAGGCCCACAGATCACTTTTGGAGATAACTCCAAGGGATGATCAAGGATATGGAACTTTGGAAGTCGACTCGATTCATATCCATGGTGTTTCATATGTATCCGGATTGAAGCATAACTTGTCATCAATTAGCCAATTCGTGATAAGGGTTTCAATGTTGAGTTCTCCAAGAACTTATGCTTTGTGAAAGATGATACATCACGTAAAGTATTACCGACCGGGTACAAGAAAAGGGAATGTGTATCTTGGCATTGAGTTCAACTCCTAAAGATACATGTTTAATTGCTAAAAGTTCCACATATACCAAAAAAGTTATGGCATAAAAGAATGAATCACCTAAACTTCAAAACCCCGAACAAGCTTGCAAGATTAGCTCTTGTGAGAGGGTTGCTTTAATGAAGTGTTCAAGAAGGAACACATTTGTGATCGCGTGCACGGAAGGAAAACAAGTCAAAGCATCATTTAAAAGCAAAGTAGAAGTTTCTACCGAGAGAATACTTGACTTTTGCATATGGATCTGTTTGGCCCTATAACACCCGGTGTGAGCACTAATGGCGGGTGAAATACACATTGGTAGAAGTTGATGACTACTCAAGATATACTTGGGTCATATTCTTACTCGAAGAAGAAAGAGACTCGAGATAAAAAGGCGCCGAATTATCAAAAGGCTCAAGAATGAGAAAAATCAGAGTGTGGTCAAAATCGATCCGACAAAGGAACCGAAGTTTATAAATCATATCATTTTCGATTATTGTGCGACAAATGGAATTCTACATGAAACATCACCGCAAGGACCCTCAACAAAATGGTGTTCTTTGAAAGAAGGAACAGAACTCCGAAAGAAAAGCGCAAGGACAATGATAGTTGAAGTTTATATTCCTAAAAGATTTTGAATTTGAAGCCAACACTTCATGCTACTCTCAGAATAGATCCATGCTGACAAAAAGTCAAGGCAAAACGCCTTATGAGCTTTGGAATGAAAGGAAGCCTCTTGTTTCTTTCTTTCGTGTGTTTGGTTGCAAGTGTTTCATACACAATAATGGTAAAGATCGATTGAAAACATTTGATAGTAAAGTCGATGAAGGAATATTCTTAGATATTCTCAAGTCAAGAAAACTTTCGAGTTTACAACCAGTAGGACTCTTATTGTGGAGGAAACACCTCATGTTGTTTTTTGATGAATCTGCTTGTGTTCAAGAAAAAGCGAACATGATGCAAATGAACCGACAAAGAGGATCACCAGATTAAGCCCGAAAACAGAAAAGATAAATCATCCACTGAATCTAAAAAAGAAGAAGTCAGTCATTATCTATGATTGGAGTGACTCAGACTCAGATAAAGAAGTTCAGGATGGAAATCAGGATGGTGAGTCCCAGGAAAACCAACACTCCAAAGGTGACCAATCTAAACAGACACCAGTTCAGACTCAGGTACGTGATGCCAATGAAGATGTGGTCACAACTGAGGCAATTTCTGAATCTATCAACCAAAGGGGAACAAATGTCTCTGACAATGTTCAAATAGAATTTCCCGAGGAAGATGATTCCTTTCTCCCTTTTTGTTGTTCCCCGAGTTTGCCGATTTAATCGAACCTAACATTTCAAATGTTGAGGATACCATTGAAGGGGAACATCAAGAAGGAAATGGTTAGATAGCCATCCTACAAGCCGTTGTGGGTGATCTAACCAAGGTGTTAAGACTAGAAGGTTCCATGGAGAGAGTGCACTATTCTGTCACTTCCTATCGGAGAAAAGAACCTCATCGAGATTGGTGAAGCTCTACAAGATTCTCACCGGATTACCGCCAGCAAGATGAAATAATCAATTCTCGAGGAATGAAGTATGGGAGCTAGTAGATAGACCAGAAAGGCACAATGTCATTGGAACCAAGTGGGTTTTCAAGAACAAAAGAGATGAAAACAACAACATTGTGAGAAACAAGGCAAGGCTAGTTGCACAAGGTTATTCCCAAGAAGAAGGCTTGGATTATGATGAAACCTTTGACTGTTGCAAAGACTAGAAGCCATCGATTGTTTCTTGCATATGCTGCCCACATAAAGTTCATACTATCGATGGATGTGAAAAGTGCATTTACGAACGGCAGTGCTTAAAGAAGAGAGGTTTATGTGGAACAACCTCCGGTTTCAAATAGAATGATCAAGTTTACTGTGCTAAGAAAAGCTTTGTATGGTCTTAAACAAGAACCCGGCATGGTATGATACTCTTTCTTCGGTTTCTTCTTGACCATGGTTTTGTCAAAGGAATGTTGATAAAACTCGCTCAGGATAGAGGATGGGGAAGATATCTTACTAGTTCAGATATATGTTGATGACATCATTTTGGATCTCCAAACCATCACCGTGGTGAAAAGTTTTCAACACCGATGAAAGGCAAGTTTGAGATGTCAATGATGGGAGAGATGAATTTCTTTCTAGGACTTCAAGTGAAACAATCAAAGGAAGGAATATTCATCAACCGTGCAAAGTACACCGAGATCCGATTGGCAAATATGGTGTATGCAGATTGCAATACTGATTAGAATTCCCATGAATACTAACTACAAGATGGATCCTCGATTACAAGGCAAATCGATAAGTCATCTTGATTATAGAGGAATCATTGGATCATTGCTCTATCTCATGCCAAGTAGGCGGATATAACATTTGTTTGTTGGGATATGTGCAAGATACCAAGCTAATCCTAAGGCTAGTCACATGGATCTTTTGCCAAAAAGATCTTTGAAATATCTTAAGGGCACGGTGAATAGAGGATTATGGTATCCAAATGATGATAACCTAGAGTTAAGTGGTTACTCGATGTTGATTATGGAGGATCTCGAAATTGACAGGAAGTCAACTTCGGAACTTGTCAATTTCTAGGAAGCAAGTCGATATCTTGGTTTTTCGAAGAAAGCAGACCTCGATAGCAACAAGTACTCTGTCAATATATGGGTATATGAAGGCTGCTTGGTACGATTCTTTGGCTCAGACAACAATTGAGGGATTATAAAGTTATAGCCAATGAAGTACCAATATTTTGTGACAATAATAGTGTCATTGCTATTTCACAAAACCCAGTATTGCACACGGATGCAAGCATGTGGATATCGGACATCACTTCATCGAGATCATGTCGAGAAAAGAAGGACATAAGGATGGAGAAAATTCATCTTGATAAGCAGAGAGCTGATATCTTGACTAAACCTTTGGCGGAATCAAGATTTCAAGAACTTTCAGTTGAATTAGGGATGCTAGAACCAGGTGTATAGAATAAAATCTGAAAAATTGAAGGTTTTCAGATGCATGAAGTTTTCTCAGAATCCTTCTGAGAAGCTCAGGATAAAATGGAAATACTGAATCAATCTCGAAAAACTTCGAAGAGTATACCAACCAATTCAATTTTCGATATTATAATCGACATTTTATCAAGATCGAGACTCGTAGAAGACCGATAGAGGAAAATTGGTCTCAAGAAGTAATGACTCATGCGATCCATTTATTGCTCAAGTAAATTCAGTAATCATTCGCAATAAATATAAAAACACCTGAAGAATGTTTTTTTTGGGCGTGTTCGTTTTAAATTCCGAAGAAGGTCAACAGTGATTTAATGCTCTGCTACATTAATGACCAATGAGGATGTTTTGGCGGCTTACTTTTTCGAGATCGTCGGTTCAGATATACGATTAATCGGAGATTAATCTCAACCGTTGTTACTCACCTAACCAACACGATTCCCTAACGATCTCAAGGCTATATAAACCCCAATCAGCCATTCAAGCCAAAATTTTTATCAAACCCTTCATTTTCAAATCCTTTGAAATTAAAATCCCCTTTGCCCAGAAATTCTCCAAACCCTAAAGCTTCCCTTCTTCAATAAAACTCTAAAATGGCTCCAACCCCCGCTAGAGATTTAGCCAAAACCAACAAGCCGTGGTACGAAGTTCGTTGTCTCACTCGAAAGCACAACCAACTCAAAGCCGTAAGAGGAGGCTCGTGATATGATTCGATCGCTAAACTCACCTAACTAGTCGCAAAACCGACCGGACCGGAAGTTTGCAAAAGAGGTAATCGAATTCATCCAGAACTTGAAGATAGATGAAGAGGGTCAGATGCATTCTAAGTTAATCATACACACTTAGAGCAATCATCCAAATACGTCGATTTTGAGAGGGATCTCAGATATTGTTCCAAAAAATCAATGATGTTTTTGAGCTCGTGATAGAGGAGAGGATCCTACGACGATATGTCGGGAAGAGAGCGGGAGTACTTAGATAGGATTGCCGAGAATCTCGTTAAGTTTGAGGCGACATCGCATAAAAGGCACACTGAAGCCACAATATCGTGTGTTGATGGATATTGTGAGCAAGTGCATCATGAGTCTTGCAGGAGTTTTGAGCGGATAAGTACCCGAAACTTCGATTGATGGCGGCGATAGAAGCTTCACCCACCACGATTTCAACCGGGCAAAATTCGATCCAGGGCGGTGAGTGAGCGGCACCAAAGTTTTGAGGAAGATTGACGGGGACGATCTCAATCAAAGGCAAGATCCACCATGCCACCAAAACCGCTTACATTTTGGAGATGTGCGCAGAGAGGAGAGGTTATCTTCGCCAATTCGACCCCATTTCCTAAATCCAAAATTCTCCTTAAACCCATTCTTTGCAAGGAAGGTGTCATCGGGGAAGAGAAAAGAAGGTAGAATCACCTTCTGCGCTTCTTTGAAAAAAAACCCAAGAAACTAGGGGGAAGATGTTGTTGGAGGCAAAGATGGAAGCGGAGCAAAAATGATGAAAAAGAAGAATCTTGCTCCAAAACGCAGAAGATTGGTGGTTCTCACCGATGAAGATGGAAGTGATTCTCGAAGAGATTCAACCCGAGGGCCAAACCGCCGAGTTCACCATTACAAGTGTTGGCTCAGGTTATCTCCGGACACGATCGTGACCGGGAAGCGTGTCTTTTATGAGGTGCTCGAGACATCGCCAAGATGAATAAAATTTCTCAGAAATTTTCAAAGAGCTCGCACCTCGAGATGCCTACCTCGGTGTGTGCTCGCTCGAAGAGCTGTCCAGCTTCGAGTCGATCCTCAAGATGCAAGCTCGATCGACGAGCCAACTCAGACTAAATCGGTGATATACTACCAGCCTCGTAACCCACACACATACAAAACCGAGGACCTGGATCGCTGAAACTTCGAGATCTTCTTTGGACCGAGGAGCGTATTAGTCTTGATGAGCTCTCGAAAGATCTACTTCTTGATCCCTTAGCGTAAACTTCAAAATGAACCGTAGGAGCCCGAGATGGAAGAAGGGCGAGGGTCAAGAAAGGAAAGCGGAGGGAGCAAGGGGGAACGGTTCATACTTGACCGACACTCGAGCTCGCCTCATACTCGATCGCAAGATATTTTCTTGAGATTAAGGACAATTGTATTTATCCTCAATCGACTCTTCCCGAGATGCTTGATATTGCCGCTTTTAGGGGAAGACGGGTGGAATGAGGAGATGACCTTCCGACCGACTTCTCGAGGTTCGGATGACAAAGCCTGAGGATGAAAAACTCCGATTTTGATGAGTCGGTTCGTAGGGAAGTTGGCCGGAGAGGAGAGCAACCGTTGGTGCCCCAAGCAAATGGAGACAAATCTCAAGATGGAGATGGGGACCAACAGGGAGATGTTGAGAAGCGGCCTCAGATTGAAAAGAGACTTCGTTGTCGATCAATGCGATCTAGTCAACATCGGAATGTTGATAGTACTCTTCGCACTAAGGCACACCGAGACCGGAGCTCGAATGAAGC
The DNA here is from genome assembly GCA_037126765.1 of Stenogyne calaminthoides. Lineage (NCBI taxonomy): Eukaryota > Viridiplantae > Streptophyta > Magnoliopsida > Lamiales > Lamiaceae > Stenogyne > Stenogyne calaminthoides. The sequence continues at coordinate 9,501,910 of JBBCBC010000002.1, read as the reverse complement.
CGGAGCTCAAGATGATCGTGACAACACAGAGGTACTGAAGATTCCCGAGATTGATCTCACTCCTCCGATAGAGAAACTTGAGAAGGTTGAGCCAATGATGATCAAGATTGCTCGATGGAAGAAACGCTGGCCAATCAAGCTCAAAAGATGGATTCGGTCTTAGTCACTCTTCGAATCGGTGCAAATTCAAAACACTCTAACCACCCGGATGACCTCCATGGAAGGAAAGCTAAATGAGAAGTTCGAGGGAGTCAAGGCCGAAAGTTAAGTGATGAACTGAAGCGTAAACACCGTGAATGTTCTCGATTTCCTAGAGGTGAAATCGCGTAAAAGAATGAGGTGTTAATCAAGTCTGCCGTTGAGGAAATGAGCTCAATGCTCATGACCAAGATGACAGAGATGTTCAAAGAAGCACTTTTCGCCGGGCCACTTCCACTTATCTCAAGAATTTTCGTGACCAAGAACCATCTAAGAGGGCCGAAGATTTAACAAGATCGATAGCGCGAGAAGTTCATTGTAAAGCAAAGAGCAATATCACATGGACACAAAGATTTCCAGCTTCTTCCAAATTACGGTGCCAAGAAGGGGAAAAGGAAGTCAAGATCTCGCAAAGTTCATGGCACGCATTTTTTGGAGAAGAAGGCTCGTAAAAGATGTTTGAAATGTATAATCTAGCAAAAGCCTTTAAAGAAGTCTGAGCTATCGGAAGTTGAAGTTCGCCGGTAGAAAAAGTTTATCTACACTCGAAGTTTAAAAGCAAGCTATGTTTGATGTTGCAAGAGAGAAACCGAAAAGCTAGAGCAAAGGTTGGAACAAGCGAGGCTCGCTCATTTGAACCGCTTATGAAGAGGAAAGCCTTGGGCGTTGTTCAACCCGAAGCAAGCGTCTGAAAGGCTTCTAAGCCAATCCAGAGAAAACCGATTTTGGATGATGAAGAAACAGAACAACCAAAGTGGAATCTGAAGTCTCAACCTCGAAGAAAGTCTTCAACACGAGAAATGCTCAAGACACTCCAAGAAGAACAAGCTAAGAAAATCTGCCGCTTTGTCTCGTGAACGTCTGTGATAAGAAAGAAGATAGACGAAGAAGCGTGAAGCGAAGGAGTGATTTCGGGGAAGTTTACAGCAAAGCAAGAGGAAAGGAACATCAAAAGCACTAAAGTGGCCCCACGTTGATAAATGAATGCCCAAAACTCAACGATATGTGGGAAGAAGTCAAGAGGACCTTCGGTTCAATTATGATGTTCTCGTGGAATGGAGAGGGAAAGCTCGGATCGAATGAAGCTTTCATTGAATACCTTCTTATATTCTATCCAAAGTATCTACAGAGCTGGATTAACTTTGCGGATGAAGGAGAAGTACAGATAGTAGCCCCTGGTCCATATTCCTATCCACCTCCAAAACTTGATAATGACTTGGTGAATGAGAAGACCATTACTCAAGAGATTGCTCAAGATATCTTTGGTCATTGGTTTTAACAGAAAACAATCCGGACATCATCAAGGAAAGAAAAGAAATGAGTGAAGAAGAGATTTTTCGAATGTTTGACTGGAGGTGCCCAACCGATGAAGTTGAGAATGAAGCAAATCAAGAGCGAAGATCAAGAGCCAAAATCGGAAGATCAAGATCAAGACTCGTAAGATTTTGTAATCTTTATATTTTGTCTTTTTGATTTTGTTGATAAACTCATTGTAATATGTAACGGGATACCAATCATCAATGAAGATTTATCATTATGCTCAAAAGATAATATCTCATTATCTTATTTACATGTATTTTATTTTGATATGCCTGAATGAATGTCTCTGAACTAATTGTATGATTGATAAGGGAGAAATTGTTTAAGTATTTGGTAATGAACTAGTTAAAGAGATTCATTACTGAAGAAATTGCTGAAAATTAAACTGTTGAGAAACTCTGAAATTGTTGAGAGATTCTCTGATTTAAGAAATTGTTGGGAGACAACCAATCTTGAAATAGGATAAACCAAAAAACCTGAGTATAGGTTATTTGTTTGTAACAAGATAGGTTTTGGCATCATCAAAAAGGGGGAAATTGTTGGGAGATGAATTTTAATAAAGATTTATGATTTTGATTAGATCCCAAAACCCCTGAGTATGACATGTTCAGAATGATCTTGATAAGTTGAGTCAGGATTCAGTTTTTAGAATATTCAGGATGTTATCTGCAGAATGTATAGTCAGCAGATATAGTTCAGGATAATTACTGAAGACTCAGTAGGATACTGAGTAACTGAAGACTCAGCGAGAAGACTCAGCATATCAGTCAGTATAAACTACAAAGACTCAGAAGACCCTGAAGACTCAGAAGACTCTGAAGACACAAAGACTGAAGACTGAGAAACTAAAGATCAAGAATACTGAAGGCACAGTAATTACTGAAGAATCAGTGATGTACTGAATGCTCAGTATGAACCTGAATGTTCCGAGGCACTGAATATATCTATCTGAAGGATGCAATACTGAGAAGATCGCGATTCCTTAGAAAGTTAGATATCTGCCAAGACATTCAAATGCAGACAAAAGGAACTAAGTCAGAAGTGTTGTTAAGGTTATATCAAACTCAGAGTTTGTAACCAAAAAAGAGCCGTTGAAGGTGTCTACCTTTTAATCGAGACAAAAAGTCAAAAAGAGAAAGACAACATGCACTATATCGACAATCGACAAAAGATGTGTCTCTCTGAAAAAGATGTCAGATGTACAAAAGTTCCAGACTGCAAAAAGTGAAGACCGGCTACATGGAAGGCTATTGCCTAGAAAGTGTTAGGGAGTTTCAAACCCTAAATATAGCCGTTTCACACACCACAAGAGGGAACTCACGAAGCTGTCTCTCCAACGGATAGTTTTCAAGAGTGACCTTGGTGTATGCCTATAAATACTGGTGACCCTCTACATTGTAAGGTTACGGGAAATTTATACGCAACTTAAGAGCTCAAACTTATTCTTGTAAAAGTTAAAAGCACTCGAAAACTTTGGAATTTCCCAAGTGCTTCAATATTGAAGAGAGCTCACTATACTAAGCCTAGCTTGATAAGAATTATCCAAAGCTTAGTCGAGATATTCTAACCCTTTGCATTGTGCTTCATTGTAAAGGATATCTCATCCTAGTTGGAAACCAACCAAGAAACCCCAAACCCTTGTGAAGGTAGTTGGAGTGTGTTTGTTGGTGAGAAGTGTTGTAAAGAGTTAGTAAACTACGCGGAGTAGTCAGAAAACTCTAGAGGAGAAGTTAGTAAGCTACAGGGGTAGTCTGAAAGCTTGTGTGTGATTGAGTAAGTAAACTACGGAGGTAGTCAGAAAGCTCAAGGTCGGGTTGAGTAAGTAAACCACGTTGGAGTAGTTAGAAAACTCAGGGCCGAAGTTGAGTAAGTAAACTACGAGGTAGTCAGAAAGCTCATAAGTTGATAGTGAATTTCTCTGAAGAGTCGGAGAGAGTGGACGTAGGAGCTTGAGTCTCTGAACCACTATAATTGCTGTGTTCTTTATTGCTTTTCCTTATCCTCATGCTTATCATTTGCATTGACTTGATTTTGAAAGCATACTTTTCAATCGATATTCATTGGAATCAATCCAATGAAGTTGCATAAGTGAATCACAAATTAATCACTATTTCATAAAGGGAAGGTTTTACGCAAAAGCTTAAAACGAGTATAAACTAAGGGCCAAACCATTCCGCATAACCGAGTAGCTAAACAGATAGTTACCAAACTCAACGTTTCTCTTACGAGGGTTCAAGAAGTTAGTTATCCGATCCAAGCAACTCGGGATCTCTCGACACTTCGAGACTCGGTTGGGATTATCCGAGGTTTTAAAGCAGCTCGGGATCACTGTCTCGATGAGACTTTGACTCGGAGCGATCTGTGGCTTCTCGAAACCTAATCTTGAGATTATCGACCCCAAGTGACCTCGATGAAAAAAGTTTTAAAAACACTGAACACGTGTATTCCCCCCCCATACACGTGTAAGACTCGTTTGCACCGGGACCAACACAAGCACAAATACTCTGAGTCCAAATCTACTGAGACAAGAATTCTGAGTAGCTATCAGTCCTTCAGATAAGCTCAACTGATATAGAGTGTGAAAGTCTTAAATAGCTTTGCACAGATAATTATCTTACTGAATGCTTAGGGGAGCTGTTCAGTTTGGTAGTTATCTACACTAGTTATGAAGGTGCGGAAAGTGTAGGCCATAAGTTTATACTCGTTTTACTTTACTGAAAATATTTTTCTCTTAGCTCATAAAACTGTGATGTTGTGACTCAGTTAATGCAATATTTCAGTGGATTGGTTCCAAACTGAATGAAAAGCTTTTGAATGCTCTCAGTGAAAATATGCAGTATGTAATGCAGAACAAAAAGCAAACAACACAACAGTTTATAGTGGTTCAGAGACTCAACCTCCTACGTCCACTTTCCCTGATCCTCAGGAAATTCCTTCAACACTGGAGCCCACTTGTTTTATAGTACCAAGGTGTACTGAACAGATCAATCTCTCTAAGGTGGTCTGTTCCCTAAGAACTACTTCCTGAGTCCTATTACTCAGAACTACTACTACTACAAGCTTTCAGACTGATCACACTCAGCTTACTAACTTAACAACTCTCAACTCCAAACAACACAAACTTCCTAATACTTAGGATTTGTGGTTTGGTTTGGTTCAAACTAGGTTGAGATATCCTTTACAAATAGAAGAGTAACAATGATAGGATATCTTTACTAAGCTTTGGATGTATATGCAATACTAAGCTTAGTATGTGAGCTCTCTTCGAAGTAGAAATACTTGGAAAATCTTTATGGTCCGAGTGCTTCAAAGGTAAACTTGAATAAGCTTGAGCTCGTGAGTTGCTTGATTTCCCGTAACCTTGTTTGTGCCCAAGGCCTTCGGTATTTATAGGTAATTTCGAGAGTCACTCTTGAAAAACTATCCGTTGGAGATATATGTTTCTTGAGTTTCCTCTTTTGGCATAAGCAGACGAGCTAGCCATTCATATGATCTACAGACTGGAAAGTATCAATTCTGACTTTCCTCAGTGAAACGTCGCTTTCAGTGTCAGTGACCATACATTGCTGGCGCTCTCTAATTGGCTCTAAACTTTAGTGATCAACTGCTACTTTAAAGTCAATTCTACTGAGTATGAAACAACCTTAAAGACTTCGAGTGACACTTAGTTCACACTCCTTTTGTCTGCGAGATCATTAGTCTTGACATTTATTTCCAATAAATGTTAAGGACTCTTGACTCAGTCCTTATGACTTCAGCGAGATAGACTTCATATCTTCACATCTTCAGGTCTTCGTTCATTGAGTTCCCCATTAATGTATGTCAAAGAACCTATACTATCCTAAACTAATATCTGTTGACTATACATGGTGAAGATTCTCCTGAACACTTAACCTATGTGAAACTTGAATTGTCTATCAAGATATTTTGATACATGTCATACTCAGGGGTTTTGAGATCTAATCAAAATCTTATTATTAAATTCATCCCAACAGTTTCAATGTATGATGAATTGTCATATAAATTTAAAGCGATTATATTATGATAAAATGTCATCTAAGTTTAAAGTGGATTATGTTTCAATGTATGATGACATGTCATCTAAATTAAAGGGATTATATTATAATGAAATGTCATCTAAGTTTAAAATGGATTACGTTTCAATGTATGAAATGTCATTTAAATTTAAAGTGATTATATTGGAGTGGTTACTCAAAATACAATGAGAGTTGCTCAGTGAATGCTATGATTCCTAATGCAACCTGGTTCCATTTGTTTATATTGTTGGAGTGGCTACTCAACATACCATGAGAGTTGCTCCAAAATTCAGTATGATGAAATGTCATCTAAATTTAAAGAAGCTCAGTATGATGAATGATGAAAGGTTCCATTTGTTTGTTACCATTTTGTTTATATTGTTGGAGTGGCAAATGCCATCTAAAGGTTACATTTGTTTGTTACAGGTTTTGATTATATTGTCATATTTTAGTTTGTTTGTGTTTTATTTTGGAGTGTAATGAAATGGTTAGAATCTTGGATGAACCCCCATGATCCTTTCATATTATTTCGATGTAGGATATTGTTTGATACCCCCAACACTTATTTGCCACTTTTTTTACTTTTTTTATTTGAAGAAACCTACTTTGAAAACTAAACCTTAAGTTTTCAATTAAACCCGGGTTCTTATAATCTGATCCCTTCATTAATTTTGTGTTTTCAGTGAAATCTGTTTGTTCAACAGGATTCTTTTTTTTTTCTCAATACAAATTAAAAGGGGTGTATTCAATTAGGATTCTATTTGATTTTTTTGGACTTTAAAAAATCAGTGGATTTAGAAAATTCATAGACTCCACACAGAGTTTGACTGATTTTTTATTATTGATTTACATGAATTTTCATAGACTTGACAGAATTATGGAACACACTTTTTTTATTGATTTACATGGATTTCCATAGACTCCGACGCTGGAACTATTGATACAAATGTATATAGAACATTTGTATATTACTGATTCTGCGAAGAACCCAATTTTTTTTATTTTTTTACCGATTCTGGAAAGAACCCAAAAGTTGCAGAACCATATGAATAAAAAAATTGAATCTAATTCGTCAATTGCAGAGAATAAGCATGGTGCAAAAACCCAAATTACAGAGAATAAGCATGGTGTAGATAATCAAGAATTGTATTTAATTGGTCTTTAATTCCAGATTCAAGAACCTAAAAAACTCGTATTCAATTCCGATTTAATAATTACACATTTTAATTGCATATAATACTACCCTGCAATTCCAGAACCCAACTTCTTGAGAGGGATAGAGAACCCAATAAATTGCATAAAAAAATTAAAAATTGAGAACTACCAATTCATCGAGGAATTCAGGTATTTTCATACCCAAATTTGGGTTTCGCACAAAAAACAATTTCATAGATATGAGGGTTTCATTTTTTGGAATTGGGGAGATGATGATTTTAGTGGTTGAATTGATGAGTTCATTGTTTGTAGAAGACAATGGAGAAAAGTGTGGCGCTCTTTTTTTTTTTTTTTTTTTTTTTTTTTTTTTTTGAAGAGAATACGTAGAAATCTCAGGTTGTTAGAAGAGATTTTGGAGAGTGAAATCTATTTATATTTTTGGAAGAGAATCAAAGAAAATCCATAGAGTATTAAAATCCATAGACGGTTGAATACCTAAAGATTTTTTAAGACTTTTTAATATCCGTATTGAATGCCTCGGGATTTTTAAAGACTTTTGAAAATTCAAATTGAATACCCCCGGACTTTGAAAAGTCTAAAAAAATCTTATAAACTCCACAACCAATACATTCCCCTAAGAGTGTTAAGGTTGACCAACATTGGCCTTAATTTGGCCAGCAGATCAGCACGAGTATCGATTTTCTAATGTATTGTTGGTGTGCTTATTTGTTAAACGGGATACGAGTTTTTGTTGTAAGGTTTGAGAGCCATAGTTTACGACTCTAAGTCTCTGATAGTTATTCTTTTGTAATCCAAAAATTAAAGTACATTTGCTTAAATTATTTTCTTGTATTTGTGAATTAAAGGAACAGACTTAATATTGCTCCATTTATCATACAAAATGCTTCACAAAGGCAGAATGGATCTCATTATAAAAAAAAAAAGTCTCCAATAAAAACACTCAATCAAAAGCTTGGATTTTCTCATCTTTTATTAATGCAAAAAAGGTAAGCAAATGTGCATTTTACCAACTGATTTACGATATGTTAAAACATTAGCAGCCAGCAGATGTTCCTTTGATGCAACATTCTGATCCGTCCCACTTGAAACATGATATAATGTCTAAATCTACTACAATTAACATTTCCTATTACACAATTGTGTATGAAGATCACGTAATTGACATATATTATAACAAACGTTCACATGGGTACACGTACCGTTTGTGACCAAACGCGTATCTTTAAAATAGACAAGAAACCCATTGCCCAGTATCTTCTGCACAATGGATTGAACTTATCACCCAGCAGACCCAAATATGAAGTTAAAAGTTACGTGAAATAGAGCATCGAAAAACTCTCATGCTACAAGCAAGTGGCAAAGGGCAAATATGTCAATACAGAGTGATGCGGTCGTCTTTCAAACAAATGGGGATCCTCCCATTTAGAATAATTGTCTGCATCATTCCATTGTTTCATCAATTTCTGGATAATTACCTTGCAAACCGTAGAGTCCATTCTGCTGCTAGTTCATCATGCTTCACCCTGTCAACTAAGTATAACTCTGCAATACTTGGAACGAGGGGTTTATCTGAAATAGCAACAATATCAGGGGTTTATCCACAATAAACTAATGCCCACACATGTTTATTCGTCGGTTGTGAGAGAGAACGGAAATGCACAAAGTTAAAAAGTGCTTACAGACATCAGGGTTGGCGAAAATTGATCTGAGAGCAACGAGAACCTTTGAGATAGTTAGAGCGGGACTCCAGGCATCTTTCAAGATATCCAAACTAACATTACCAGCAGAATCAACGTTACTGTGGTAGATCCTGGTTTTGAACACAACCTGCAAACCTGAAGCCAAAAGTCAGATATAGAGAAGATATAATGAGGGATCCAAGTCAATGATAAACAAGAAACAATCGTAGTAATATCAATTACGAGATGGGCAAGGCTATCAATAGCCAAGATTTTGCTCAATACGCCCATCTTTAATAGTTGTGTATGATGGTACAGTGTGTTATAATGTGTTGTACATATAGGTGTAACAAGCAAACGATCGGGCATCAATAGCCATGCCCTTTACGAGATTTCCAAGCTTCTGGTGAAGGAGTATCTGTATAAATAGGCCCAAGCTGTTTACAAGTATACGAAAAATGTGTATGATCAAACAAATTTCTACCAATCCAATTTCTGTACCAGTACAACCATGGTTATGGAAACTTCACGAGAAGTACACTCAAAATGTTTTGCAATATAAAGTACTACTAGAGGACCAGGAAACAACATGAGACGTAAAAATGATACTCCACTAGTTAGTAAAAAGCACACGTCTTTAAAAAGTGAGATGCAAAAAAATAGATATAATTGAACTTTCATATAACAAAGTTAATAACACTCATCAAATAAAACAAAAACATGCATAGAATCATATTTAGACAATTAGACATCAATATTTTTGAATCCAAGATAAAATGCATCAACAATGAACAAACATATAACTACTCAACATTTATATTCAAATTCATTAGCAGAACTCATATATTTAAGAGGTCCAACTCATATATCTTTCAATGCAATTAAATAGTCATTAAAATCATGGAAAAAAAATCCTTAGATGCAACATTACCTTCGGGGGCTTAAATGGATAATCACAAGGAAATGTAATATCTAGGAAAAATATCCCTCTCACGTAAGGTGTTCCTGCAAAACAAATCGATAAGAATTCAGTTAAATCCACTAAAACTTGTCAAAGAAGCTCATTCCACTCTCATCACTCAACAAAAATGTCAGCAAACAATTTAAAAAATCAACACAATCATCATGAATTTCACGAAACACAATATAAATTCAAATCAATCATTCAAATACAATATACAATTCGTGCCAGCTCACAATTAAAAGAGCGCAAAATTAAAATTGTTACTAGAGAGAAATTCGTCAATTGCTTTGAGTAAGGTACAAACGTTAAAGCAGGAGGTACAATACCGGGAGAACCAAAGAGAGTGGCGACCCAATGGTAGAGATTGTCGCCTTTGGGGCCGGCGGAGCAGTCCGGCGGAGGGTCCATATTCAGCTCCAACATCTCCCTCTGTATTCTCTTGCCGGAAGCTGACACCGACGTCGTCGACGGCCAGGATCGGCCTCCGCCGCCACCGCCAGCGCCTCCTGCCGCCGCCTTCATCATCATGCTGCCGATGCTATTCATCGTTTAACTGAAATCCACGCCGTTGGAATCAATTTGGGGAATTTACGAATTAGTCCAATTTTCGACTCTTCATAGACACTCACTCGCTCTTCAAAACTTCTATGTCGCACTTTTAAGAGGAATTTCTATACAAGATACAAAAGTTTTGATCAAATCAAAAGAAAAAAACATTTGACAAAAACCTAGCAGGTGTGTTATTTTAAGAATACTTCATTTTCCAGCATAAACCAAATTAAACACCAATATTTCAATTGCAGATTTTCAACTTTGCAACAATCATGATACCCTTATCGTTTTACACTAAAAATATATATTCAATCCCTAATTCAACCACAGTCTGCCGCCGTCACTTTTATATCTCTTTTTTCGAGATAAAAAAGATGGAACGCCGGCCAAAAAATATATCGAAAATCATCATATATTATTTTTGGAAAAAATCTGTTTAAATTAACAAATAAAAAAAAAAAAAAAAAAGAAGAGGAGAGCGTAACTTTACCAGATATATGAGGGAGAAAGAGGGCGGGTGGCGTGAGATCTGCAGGTGGTGGATGAAAGGAGGCGGGGACGGCAGCGAAACTGGAAAATGAAGGAAGAGAGACAAGATTTAAGGGCTTTTTAACCGGCCGTTTTTTGTTTTTTTTCAGCCCACCCAAATCTATCTGTCTTCTTGTTTTAACAATTTTTGGGTTTACTTTATCCGGTTGGGGTTTTGCTTCATTTTTATTTTATAAAATACAATCTTAATAATATAACATAATAATAATAATAATATAATTTAATATAATTAATTGGCAAAATAATTAAATGTAGCCTATACTTTTGAAATTTTCATCAATTTTAGCACATATTTTTTTCTTTTTTCAAATTTAACACATACTTTAACTTAATACTTAAAAGCATTCCGAATCACCATTTTAAAAAAAGGTTGTATCTCGATGTGGTCGCCGTTGAGGTTCACCTGCCTTTGCTAACGCCAGAAATATTAAAGTATAAAAAAACTAAAAATATCACCACCTAAAATTAAAAAACGCAGGATATAAAAACATCTCGAATCACTATTTTTTTATTTTAGGTAGTGGTATTTTTTTTTTTTGTCACCTGTCTTGATTTTGTGTTGTAGATTTAATATGATTTTTTTTATATATTGCAGGAAGTATTGACGTAAGTAATTTGAGTTCTGAATTGGTTATTAATTTTAATGCAATTGTATAATTATTTAGTATATTTCAAGGAGTTTTTTTTTATATATTGCAGAGAGTATTTTGTACAAGGGGGGCACTGTGCCCCCTGAGATTTTGAATTTTTTTAGCAATTTCACATTTATATATAGAATAAAATAATATTTAATCACATATATATGTTTGAACAAATTTTAGTTGCTCTATTTGAACTTGACAGTCGACTAGAGAATTTTATTGTTGATGTGTGTTTGAATGAAATATTCTCTACTATTGTTAGAAGGCTTTGTTCAACAAGAAATCATATTGTATTCTCATTAGTTTAATTGCTTATTAAATTATCATTGATCTTATTCGTTGCCACAACTATAGTAGAAAGAACATGTTCATTAATAAAACTCTTAGACTACTTAACAGAATGATTGATAAAATTTTGAATGATTGTTTGATTATATGCATAAAAAAAAAAATTCTTCAGAAAGTCAGTAACAAACCTATCATGCAATGCTTTCAAAACATAAAGAGTTGAAGATGAATTTTATAATTTAGATGTATTAAAATTTTATTTTTAAATGCGTATGTAAATACGTTTAGTATTTTCCTTTAAAAAAATGATCATATAAATATAGATATTAATTTATGTTTCTTATTTTAAATTTTTATTTTTGTACTTTTTTATTATTATTAATTGGGCTCCGGACGAAATCCTAACTCCGTCACTGAACTGGCCCATCACCTTATAACAAAATAAGTAATATCTATTTTTAATGAAACAATTATACTAATTAACCTAATATCATCTCAAGTTTTAAAATGTGTTATTGTATTAACTAGTATTGCACGCGTCCTAACGCACAATCATTGTTGTTACCAAATATTTTAGATTTAAAATATTATTTTGGATTAATATAAAATTTACATTGACATCTTATTATAATATTTATATTTATTAATAAGATTTTAATATTTTTTAATTATATTTAATTTTCTTCGTAGCAATGTGATCTGTTAAAGAAAATTCTTTGAAAAGAAGAATTAATATTAGGATTAAATTTTTTATAGTCCATTAACTTTATTTCGTTTTGGAATTGGTCCCTATTGCAAAATTTTAAAAGGTGATGTTGTTTTTATTATTATTTTTTATACTATTTTTGTTTAAAAAAAAACAAAGAAAAAAATATTTTGTTCATCAGTCATTGCATCTTACATGGAAATCTATGTAGCAGCTCCTGGAACTAAGTTATTCAATTGTTGCCAAAAATGGGAATTTTAAAAGGTGATGTCTTGAATTGCAAAGGAAAAAAAATGTTTTAATTGATAAAAACCCTAAGGCTCCATTTACTTTAAGGGATAAAGTTGGATAAGAATTAATTATCTAATATTATCAATTATTTACTTTGATTGAGAGAAAAATAAATTTAATACGGGACCCCGGGGATAAGCCTAAAAATTAGGATTATAGTTGATTTTAAATCCCACCAAAAGATGTGTGATAGCTTATTTTCAACAGGGATATAAGGTACTATGTCTAAATTAGTCTCATCTCTCTTGTGAAGAAGACAAACTCTCTCATGGATGAGAGAAATATCTACACTACGTCTTCTTCCCGGAACTGGTTGAGCGAACAGAGCCGAACACCGGTGGCGGCAGCGGCGGTCTGAGAGGTGATAAAACTCCTCGTCGCACTGTTGTCTTCCACCCCAAAACCGCTGCTCCTCAGTCCCAAAACTGTCATTGTCTCTGTTCTATTTGATTTGGATTTTGCTCTGTTTTGATAGGTTTTTGTTTGATCTGGAATTCCCCCAAACTGCTCCTCCTCCTCAGTTTGATTTAGATTTTGCTTTTCTTTGATTTAGCATTTACATTGGACATTGCTTCTCTTTGATTTAGTCATATTACAATAAATTTCTCGTATGATTTGGAAGAAATTTGAGGGATATATTTGATTCTCCGTTTTAGGATCTTATGTTGTGTGAAATTTGTTGTTTTTGGTTTGTAAAAACTTGTTCCTGTTAACCATTCGAATTGCACCAATTTCAATTGGGTTACCTTTGAATTTTCAATCTTGGAATGACTTGCAATTGTTGTGGAAGAGGGTATTTTTGTAATGTGTGAATTAATTTTTATCAAATCTCCTCAAGTAAATAACAGATATGATAGGTAAATTAATCTACATCCCCTATTTTATTCCACCTTATCATATCAAATATAATTTTTATTTTTAAAAGTAAATGGAGCCTAAGAGTGGTAATTTTTTTTTTGCAATTAACCCATTTTTTTATTTTACATTTGTTGTATCAACGTTATGTTGTACTCCATCTAACAAAGTTCAAATATTGATATAATATTTATATTCATGATAAAAGTATCGATTAATTTTTAAAGCATATAATTTGACATATATTTTATTAAATTAAATTTAGAAAATTTACAATAAATAGCTTATATTAGTATCTTGTTATAATATAAAAATTCACAAAAATATATTTTACGTCTAATATTTTCATGTTAGAGTAAATATAATAATTCATTTATGTATAATAATCTAAATAATTAATATTGTAAAACCCTATATGAAAAGAACTTTAACACAAATAAAACGTCATGAAAAAGGTTTGACATTTGAATATTTATTATTACAAAATTGCATAATTCCTAAAAATTTCATGAAAAACTACATCATCATGACACAATAGGATCTTCGAACCAAAATCCTAGAGGTTTGTTATCCGAAAAAAAAACTACATACAATTGTCCACGATACCTCTACAAAAATTCTCCTACATGAGAAAACTATTGTCCTTGACTTTTATATATAGACATATCATATGAAACAACCAACCAAAACTATCTCACTTGAAATTTTGAATGACAATCTATGACCAGAATGAGTTAACGTAAGCCTAGGTATCAAAGCTAACTATTCGACATTACTCCCCGTTAGAACCTTAGCTTCAAGAATTATATCACTCATCCTCGTAATAACCAACCTATATATTGGAAAAAACGTTTCATGACAAATTTAATGAATTGATATATATTCAACATCTAAAAGATGAGGAAAAAAATTTAAAAGTTAAAAAAATATAATATTAAAAGTCCAAACCTAATTCCATTACACAAACAGTGATCAATATTTCTAAATAAAATTAAATGTTCCAATTTTGATATTTAGTTCATGATCAAGAAAAACCAAACACTTTAGTCTGTTCAAGAATTCAGTAGTATGCACATCAGAAAGATGATCAACATTTTAATCAGCATGACAAAGGACTATCAGAGCTCAAATAAGTATGTGATTCATTTTCATTAACCTGAATCATGTGATCATTTATGGACCTAACAACATCCAACGTAGGAGTAAGAATTGCTATGTTCAGCAAATAATAGTGATCGTCCATCATGTTTATAAAATCAGGATAAATACTATCAAAAAATAGGACCGATCAGATCATCATTACCTCAAAAAAAAGTATCATACGGAATCTGTACATCAAAATAAGATTCAGTTTGTGATCCTACACTTCAATCTCCAATAAATGTTAGTCAATTTAAGAAAAAAACCTCTCAATTTGTGTAAACCATCAACCGATTCCAAATTCTGCAACCGTATGTTCCTTGTAAGTTTCAGTAAGATACAATTATTTCCACAAAAGAGATGAACTTATTGTAACGTGAACAATATCATGCCTCATTCCTTTTGGAATAACCTGCAATATCTGTCAGAATCGCCTCCAAACACAACAATCTTATCACAAAAAAATAATCCAAAAGATAACAAATCGGCCAGCTACATAATATTCTTGAAAGTAGTATCAATAGCTTCAATACAATATCTATTTACCATCGGAGCTTCATCCTATATAAAGAGATTAGTCTCAATCGAAAGCTCGACAAGATGACTATCCTGATTAATATTGAAAGTAGAATTTTTGGTAGCATTAATTGGAATGACAAACCTAGAATTGGGAACTCACCAACCAACATCAATTTTGGAGACCAAATTGTGCACTTGCCTCTCCTTTTCATGGGCACAACCAACCAAGTGTAACTTGAATGTTTTCTTAGTGTATGAAGGACCAAAATCTCCCAAATTGAAAGATACTTCAAGAAATCTAAAATAAATAAAAATCTAACTGAAAATGGAAAGAAAAATAACTAATCAACATGAAAGAAAATTAAGGATCAAATTCAACTTTTTCGTCCTTTTAGCCAGTCAAAACTAAGGACGAAAATATTGAATTTGGTAAACCTATTTTAGCTAGTTCAAGGCTAGATAACTGCATTTGGTAAACTTAAGGGACTATATCTAGAGTTGGAGAAAGTTAGCGTACTAAAATCAGAATTAGTGAAAGTTAAAAAGAAAAAAAAGGCATTTTTATACCATTTTTTAATATTGCATATTTGCAATATATTTATATTTCTTATTCTAATTTATAAATTAAATGTATTCTTAAATATAATGTATATACAATTGCATATCATGTTGGTTCAACGTTTGTTGTATTCACATTATTAAAATATTATTTCAATACATATTTAATAATATTGTATAAGATATAATTATAAATTTAAATACTCATGCATTATTATCATTATATTTTAATTTAAATTATAAAAAGTACCAAAACCTCTTAATGAATAAATAATATGCCATATCTAATCTTATAATTATAAAATCAATTTCTCCAACATGATTTGTGTGTAGAATGTGAAAGAGATGAATGTAACTTTATACTTCTTTCGTCCCGGATTAACTTGCACCATTTGACCGACACACAAAATAAGAAAATTGAGTAATGAGTAGGATTATGAGGGGTAATTTTGTAAACTATTATGTATAAAGTATAGAATTGATTTGAGTATGTGTATGTGTGGGTCTAAAAGTAATAGCATTTTGTGTAATATTGTGGATATTATGAGGATGAAGTGTATGGAGGACTTTCTACTTTTAGAGTGTGAAAATTATTTTGGGACATCTTTATAAGTAAAGTGTGCAAGTTATTATGAGGTGGAGGAGTAATTTCTTTTGTGTTGTTCTTAATATGTGATGACTCATCAATTCCTCTAATTTAGTATCGGAGTATGTTTCGTATTGCTTCAGGGCTTGAAATATTGTAAAGAATATGTTGGTCCCAGTGCAAACGAGTCTTACACGTGTATGGGGGGGAATACACGTGTTTAGTGTTTTTAAAAATTTTCTTCTTGAGGTCGACTTGGGTCGATAATCTCAAGATTAGGTTCTCGAGAAGCACGATCGCTTCTCGAGACAAAGTCTCTTGAGACAGAAAAGATCCCGAAATGCTTTCGAAAACTCGGATAATCCCAACCGAGTCCTCGAAAGTGTCGAGATCCTGAGTTGCTTGGATCGATAACTAACTTCATCAACCCTCGGAAGAGTACGCTCGGTTTGGTAACTATCTGTTCTAAATTTACTCAACAGTCTTGAATGGTTTGGCCCTTAGTTTATACTGCGTTTTAAGCTTTGCGTAAAACCTTCCCTTTATGAAATAGTGATTAGGTCGTGATTCACTTATGCAACTTCAAAGGATTGATTCCAACCGAATATCGATGAAAAGTATGCTTTCAAAATCAAGTCAATGCATATAAGCACATATAAGGAAAGCAATAAAGAACACAACAATTATAGTGGTTCGTAGACTCAAGCTCCTACATCCACTCTCTCCGACTCTTGAGAAATTCACTATCAACAATGAGATTTACGACTACCTCGTAGTTTACTTACTCAACTTCGTACCCGAAGTTTTTCGACTACTCCACGAGTTTACTTACTCAACCCGACCTTGAGCTTTACGACTACCTCCGTAGTTTACTTACTCAATCACACACAAGCTTTAGGACTACCCCCAGAGCTTACTAACTTCTCCTCTAGAGTTTTCTGACTACTCCGCGTAGTTTACTAACTCTTTACAACACTTCTCACCAACAAACACACTCCAACTACCTTCACAAGGGTTTGGGGTTTCTTGGTTGGTTTCCAACTAGGATGAGATATCCTTTACAATGAAGCACAATGCAAAGGGTTAGGATATCTCGACTAAGCTTTGGATAATTCTTATCAAGCTAGGCTTAGTATAGTGAGCTCTCTTCAATATTGAAGCACTTGGGAAATTCTAAGTTTTTCGAGTGCTTTTAACTTTTACAAGAATAGGCTTGAGCTCTTAAGTTGGGTATAAATTTCCCGTAACCTTACAATGTAGAGGTCACCAGTATTTATAGGCATACACCAAGGTCACTATTGAAAACTATCCGTTGGAGAGACAAACTTGTGAGTTTCCTCTTGTGGTGTGTGAAACGCTATATTTATTTAGGGTTTGAAACTCCCTAACACTTTCTAGGCAATAGCCTTCCATGTAGCCGGTCTTCACTTTTTGCAGTCTGGAACTTTTGTACATCTGACATCCTTTTCCAGAGACACATCCACTTTATCGGTTGTCGAGATGGTGCGATGTTGTCTTTCTCTTTTGACTTTTGTCTCCGATTAAAGGTAGACACCTTCAACGGCTCTTTTTGGTTACAAACTCGAGTTTAATATAACCTTAACAACACTTCCGACTTAGTTCCTTTTATGCGCATTTTTTTAATGTCTTGGCAGATATCTATCTTTCTAAGGAATTTGCGATCTTCAAGATGTCCTTCCTTGATAGATATATTCATGCCTTGAACATTCGGTTCATCTTGAGCATTCAAGACATTCTCGATTCTACAAAGAATTATCGGTCTTCATATTCTTGATCTTCGATTTCTCGATCTTTTAGTCTTTGTGTGTCTTGAGTCTTGAGTCTTGAGGTCTTCGAGTCTTGAGGTCTTCCTCAATCTTTGTAGTTTATCTTGACCGATGTCTTTGAGTCTTCTCGTGAGTCTTCGCCACTCGAGATCCTCATCGAGTCTTCAAGAACTATCTGAACTATATCTGCTGACTATACATTGTGCAGATAACATCCTGAATATTCTAAAACTGAATCCTGACTCAACTTATCAAGATCATTCTGAACATGTCATACTCAGGGGTTTTGGGATCTAATCAAAATCATAAATCTTTATTAAAATTCATCTCCCAACAGAATATATGAATTTTTCTACAAAAAACTGTTCCATAAAACATATGACTATAAAAAATAATATCCGTCGGGTCATTACCACCTCTCAACAAAAATATCATCTAAAATTTGTACATCAAAATTATACTCAGTTTGAGATCCTATATTCCCATCTCCAATAGATGTTATCCAATCAAAAAACATTTTCAATTCGTGTAAACCTTCTGTCAAACTCGAATTTTGCAACAATATGCTCCTTGTAAGTTTCAGTAGAGTACAATTATTACACATAACAGATGAATTGATTGCAGTGTGAATTAGATGCTACATTAATGACAATTTTTGTCATTAGACCTCAAATCTGCAGATAGTATCTTCCATATAAATATTATCCTGCTTCCACCATATATATACAATTTAAAAACTTATGCAAGGAGGTATTTTCTCGAATTCATCATTCAATTTATATTGTATAAAGCAAATAATATTTTTTCTAAATTACATTTCCAAGATCTGCATCATTTGCTTTAAAAAAGAACAAGGTTCTGCAATAATTTTCAATGGTCCACTAATTTATTGTTACTTTAATTTCTCAGCTAAAACATGATATTTTTATTAAAACTACTCTTACGTTAGAAAACGACTGCCCGTAACTTTTATTCAACAAAAATTGCCTCCGTTGAAATTTGAAAGGCAATCTAGGGCAAAAGGAGTCAACGTAAGCCTGTGTATCAAAGCCAAACATCCTGCACTACTTTCAGTTAGAATCTTAGTTTCAAGAACTCTATCACTCAACCTCGTAATAACAAATTTACAAATGGAAAAATATTATATTACAAATTATTTGAAGAAATAATAGACTATTCAACTTTTTAAATGCGATATATAATTATAAGGGGAAAAACATGGTTTCATTGCAAAAACACCTTAAGTGATCAATATTCTTCAATAACATTATCGATATTCCAACTTCTATATTCAATTCATGATCAGGAAAACCCGAACACTTCATACTATTCGAGAATTCATGAATATGCACATCATAGAGATGATCAATATTTGAATCAGATCAGACTATCAGAGCTCAAATAAGTATGTGATTTCTCATTTCATACATGATTCAACTAAATCATGTGCTCGTTTATGGACACCTATCAACATCAAATGTAGGAGCGAGAATTGCTCTATTTTTCAAATAATTGTGATCATCCATCACATTATCAAAATCAGGATAAATGTTATCAATAATAGTACTAATCGAATCATCACCTCCTCTCAACAAAATATTATCCAGAATTTGTACATCAGAATCATACTCAGATTGTGACTTGTCACATCCCAATTTTTCGTAGGCCAAATATGCATAAATTTAATAAGAATTTACTGCGGAAAATAAAAAATAAGTAAATAAGAATTTGCAGCGGAAAATAAAAATAAGTAAATAAGAATTCAAAGATTCAAAATTTCTCATGGAGATGTGACTAAAATTTAAAATACAATTTAAATTTAAATGCTAATACTAATAAATCAACATGAAAATAATTTTCCTCAAGATACATCCACCGTCCCTCCACACACTCCTTCTTAATCTGAAAAAAATGTTAAATGTATGGTATGAGCAAAACCACTAGTTCAGTGAGGTCACCTTGTCAAGATTAAATATAACATACAAATAAAGTGAAAATCACAAATAATTCATGTATGTAAAATCTTTCATGTATGTAAATTATTTTCCATCAAAGTAATCAATTGCTTCCACCAAGACCTCTCTTCAGTCCCGTGTTCTTTCTTGTGCATGGCGGTTCCCCCAAGGATCTCTCTTCAATCCTGGGTTCCCCGAGGACCTCTCTTCAGTCCCAGGCCTCTCTTAAGCCCCTGACCTTTTATAAAATTTCTTATATAAAAAATATCAATTCACTTTCATGTAATGCAACTGATAAACAATTTATTCATATGGCATATATTTAATAAAAATAAAGTAAACCACACCTTAAATTCATGTCGTGGATGCAGATGCATGCAATGAAATAACTTTAATCATTGTTGCGAAAAATCCAAGAATTGTGAAAAGTATGAAGTAATATTTTTCTGTGTGTTTTGATTTCATGAAAAGAGGCCTCTATTTATAAGGAAAAAAATATATTTCCTAGTGAAATTGGATTTGAATATTTTATGAAAATCGTGAGAATTGATTTTTGTAGATAGAATTAAAAAATTTAAAGATATATTTTATAAAATTTAATAATTACATGAATAAATAACTTTAATCATAATAATAATGGAAAGAGGGGACGATTTTTGAGACAAAAATAAATATTAGTGCTGGGCATCTTTTTGAAGTTGATTATGATTAGAAAAGGAAAAAAAAAACGATACATGGGGCTTTGCTTGGAAAAAAACAAATTATCTTTATTTTAAAATAAATAATCTAGGTATTTAATTTATAGCCTTAAGAAACGTATCTATGAGATAGAAATTGAAGATTTTTGCAAGATAAAGATTAAAATTCAAATCTCTTGTAATTTTGTAAAGATGTGAAAAGAAATTCTTGAATCTTGATAAAAGTATCTTTTATAAATATTAAAAGATAAATTTAAAATTTTATATTTTTGAAAAAAATCTCCTACGAAAGTTTTCAAAAAAAATATAAATGACTTGAAATTTTTGGGGTGTTACATGATTCTCCCATCTCCAATATATCTTACACATTCATAAAGTTTTCATTTTGTATATAGCTTCAGTCTATCCCAAGTTTAGCAACTGCATGTTCCTTGTAAGTTTCAAAAGAGTATAAAAATTTCACAAAAATTGATGAATTGATTGCAGCGTGAACAATATCGTGTCTCATTCCTTTTGGAATGACCAACAATATATGTTGGAAATCACCTCCAAACACAAAGGTCTTTCAACTAAAAAGGTAATCCAAATGACAATGGATATATGAGCTACATAAGATCTTTAAAATTAGTATCATGAGCTACAATATAATATTTGTTCACCATCAGAGCTTCATCCCATATGATGAGACTAATCTTCAAAAGCTCAGCAAGTTAATATTGCATGTAGAATCTTCAGTAGCATTAATTGAAATGACAAATCTAGAATGAGCAGTACGTCCACCAGGAAGATGCTACATTAATGATAATCTTGACATTCTACCTCGACCATATAGATGTCTTCCATATAAATATTTTCTTGTTTCAACCACATGCATACACAAAAAATACCCCACCACAACCAGCATGAATAGACTTATTTATTATTTCATAAACATCGCGATGTTCATCATTATGTCTACTCATCAAACTTCAAATACTCATACTCTATCTTCAACTTTGATATGTTGTATGCAAACTCCCTCATTACCAATCTATTTCGAGATGAAAAATTATAACCAAAATCTGCTATCAGCATTCCTTAAAAGTCCTACAAAGATTTACCATGAGTCTGCAACATATTATCAATCTTTATAAGACAATCACTCTTGATTTCATCGTTAGGCATCCTTAATTTTACATAAATTTAAGATTGAATAGACATTGGTTAATTTAAATAAATTTAGATTATTAAACATTACATAGCATTATATAAGACTTTCTAAACATTTTAGTAAAATATATCAGGAAATTTCGTAATTTCTCTTCTATTGTAAAGAATACTGTCAGATAGATATCTCCAACACCTTTCCCAAACTTCATAAGGGCGACCCAATGAACCAAACGTTATAATCATAACATCAAAGATGTAGTTGTCCACCAGCTAGCATTCTCTATACCATCAACAAAAATTAGAAGTGGGACTCTCAGAAAAAAAGTTTGTTGTGGTTATATACATAATTGTGACATAAACAACGTGATAGAGAGGTGCATTGCAAAAAAAAAAAAAACAAACAAACAAACACGGAGCACTTAATTAGAAAATACAGAAAAATACAAATTATATAAGACAGACGGAAAAATACAATACACGTAAACTTGAATGACATTACCAAATATATTTTCACTCCGAATATCATTTAACAATCCGTACAACTTCACCTTAAATATTCGAGAAAAACTATCTTCAATATTTAAAAATATTATTTTATATTTTTGTATAAATGTTATATCTCTTAACTACATATACATTATATAATAGAATCTTATATGCAATAACAAAAAAATCTTTTTTTTATTCCAAAAATTTAAGAATTTTTAACATTTCATTAAGAGTTTTTTTTTTTAATAATACTTTCGTAATTATCATCTTGGCATAATATTGTCGTCAAGTCCCTGAATTATAATCATGGATCTGGAACGTATAATTGACTGACCGCACTGTCGAGGTGCGACAAAAATAAATACCCAAATCTACCCTACTAACTCATAGTAGTGGCAAGTAAGGGGTCGATGTTGGGATTATCTTGAAAAAGTATCCACTTTGTATAATCGAAACCTAATTTCGGACTTATTTACCAAAATAAATTGTTTATCAATTATATGATTGAATGTTATATATGTTTCTTTGTATAATCGACAATAATTAAATGCAAAAGTGGTTAATTTAGTGATTCACGAAGATTAAATTAAATAACATTGTAACTATAAGTACGCAATTCACTAACCTAGATGGAAATGAACAACCATCGCGAAAGGTTGAGGTGTAAGGCTCGATTGGTTTGTCTTGACCAAGAGATTACACTAGTGCATGACTATCTTTTTAATAGGACCTCACAGGAGGATAAATTCTTGAAATCGAACAAGGAAGAATTAGACCTCGGTTTCACCTTAGTCCCTTAAATAGGATCACGTGGGATTGGTAACTATTGCTTTGACTTATCATGGGTAGCGAATCGTTTTTTATCTTGGGCAATATTATTGGTCACATGTGATTGCTAAGATTTAATAAAATCGTGATTTGTTGATTTGCCCTCCATAAGTTTTATCATTCTTGCAAGTGGAATTTGTTTCCAATGGATAATAATGTTGAACCGCTCTCCTCGACCAAGGACAAAAGATATTAATTAACGAAAGCTATTTCCTTGAATTAATTAATGGGCTAGATAATCTTAAACACGGAAAATAATGACCTGAGCCATATTGATTGTAATATGGGTTAAGATGGATAGTGCAATATTAATTATGTAGTGGGATTAATTAATATTTATGGGCTTGAATTATATTGTGGCTCAATATTAGATATTCAAGATCCATTAGAAGGTCCAATCTTAATTCTCCTAAAAGCCCCCTAGCCCAACATATAGTCCAATAACCTAAAAGGTGATTAAAATAAAATAAATATTGTTGCTTATATTTCCTCATTATTTTTTTAAAAATTATGGATAAAAGAGGAAAAGATTTTCTTTGAATTTTGTTATGGAATGAAGATATGTATTCTTGGAATACAAGATTATCTCATTAAATTCAAGAAATCTCCCACTTGGTTATTCATTAAGTATTTTTAATTTTTTGGAAAAAATAGAGGGCAAGAAAGATTTTCTTGATTTTCTTGAAAAGATATTATGGAAGATATGTATTTCTTGAAATACAAGAATATCTCATAAATTCAAGAAGATCCAAATCTTGGATTCTTGCACACTCATTTTTTTCGAAAATTCCATAAAAGAAAAGGAGGTGGATTTTTGTGGAATATTTTAATTATGGGAAAAAAGAATATATGGGATATATTCAAGATTTCTTGGTGACCAAGAAAAGTCTTTTCCCACATTGAAAATTCACATAAATTTTTAAATGCCCTCCTCTCCTATAAATAGGGGATGATTAGTTCATTCCCAAGTACAATTCCATGTCTTTGGAAATATTAGCAAATCCACATAAGTGGTGCAACAAAGTTTATTTTTTCCTTTTTGTTAATTGTTCATATATCCTTCCAAATTGTCGACTAAGGGAATACTTGAGAAGTCCTTTTGGTTAGTCCGTCCAAACCAAGTCACCGCCATCCCGAAGGTACGTTCACGTAAAACCCGTAGATTCCGCGTCGCGTGGGTTTTAATATGCATGATATGTTGTTGCAATTATTATTTGAATTAATATAGGATTAATTCATGCTAGCCCAATTAATGAATTAAATTTGTATTTAAATCCAACTCATTCCCCAACCCATATCTCCAACTGCTTATAAATTGTAATTTAATTGTGACATTAAATAATCACATTATTGTCATTTTTTAATGTTTTATTTTGCATGCATAAAATCGTGGTTTTTTAATTCGATTCGCTCGACCTAAAAAAATCACGAAATCAATGTTAGACTTCAATCTAAAATCTTTTCTAATCTCTTTCGAATCGGATGTCGCGGAAATTTTAACCTTCTAAAAAAGCACTCTTGGCGTATCCTTGCTATCCAAAATTCAAATCTTCAAGATCAAGCCAAGAAAAATCAAACGATGACAATTGGATAATTTGGCTCCCATATGTTTATTTTTTCTTTGTTATGCTTGATTTATTTGTGCTATCTTATGCTTTATTTAATTTGTTTAAATGTGTTTGCATGAGGGTTGCCAAATTGAAAAATCTCAACTCCAAAATTACTAAGTATGTTTTAAATAATTAATTGACAATTTTATTCCGGATAATAAAATTGAATTAATTTTGACCTCCATGATTTATTTATTTGTGAATTCTTTTGGAGAAATTCCCAACGGGACGGTCAAAAGATAGGTTTCACATGAATGAATTCCAAACTGATGATTGTGGGTTATTACTAGTGGCGACGATGACCCTCCCAACGAGGCTCGATCAAAGCGAAATAGTAATCATGTATTTAATCATGGTTATTACTTAGGTATAAAATTGATATGCATATATTTCTCCAAGTCCCTGTCGATTTTATATTTGTCATAAATTAATCTGGATATTAAGGGTTTGTAATCGTTTTGTTTGTAACCGTAATGTGTTTAAATAATGACCCACCCAACGTGGCTTATTTAAACTGTTTTTGAGATGTTGGTGATGCATGTTCATATTTTTTTGAGATTTTAAAATATGATGAAATGTGATCGAACCTTGTGATATATACTTGTCTTATTGCATATAGTTGTTTATTTCATTCGAATTGTCGTTACCTTTTAATCCAATTGTTATTATACTTAAAGTCAATACAATATGTATGGAAACTATATTGATTGGAAAATTATAATTGTCTAATCGCATAAAAAGACAAGTGGATTTTGACACAAAAAAATCGGATGAGCCAACCGACGAGTCAAAATATCCTCAACGATCACCTTAAAGAGATGTCGTAATTGAAAATGGTGGAGGAAAAACCCGTAAGGGATTACGTCCTCAAAATAGATGGCCCATCCCCAACAAACTTGAGATTCTTTCTAGATTATGATCTGGAGACTCGGATGAATTTGGTACTTCATTCTCTCGCCCGAAAAGGTTTTTGAGCATTTTGGCCTCGCTAGCTAATTTGTTGCAAACTTTGGACTCCTATCCCAAATGATGAAAGGCACCAAACTCAAGCTTTGACCGCCTTCATCTTCTGTCCAAGGTAGGTTAAAGAGGACCAAAGGCCATAAGAAATAAAACCCAATCAAAGATGAGGAATGCTTGTTGTGTCAAGGAAAATCCAAAGAGGAAGTGCTTAAAAGGTGAGAGGACAACAGAGGTTTTGCTGCTCCAACCCCAAAAGGGACGGAAAGAAAGGTAATTCTCACGCACTAGTTGTTGAAACTTGTTTAGCATACTTCTCATTCGTGGGTGGTTGATACAGATCCACTAATCATGTTAAACTTCTAAATGATCCGCAAACTTAGTGGGAGTGAGGTCCTCATCACACTCGGCAAATTAAGAAAAGTGCACCGTCTTTTGAAAGACAGTGCTTTAATTTTTTGAGATATTCTCTACGTTCCGGATTTTTTAGAAAGAATTCATTTTCAGTTTCTAAACTTTTATGATGGATATTTTGGTTACTTTTTTTAATAAAGTTGTTACCAATTTTATTTTGATAAATTTATCTGTCATGGAACGTTGTTGAATGATCTCTATACAATTAATCGTCACACACCACTCACGAAAATGTATCCTATAACACATCAACTTTTCAAAAAGAAAACGTTCATCAGATGTGAACGAGACACTTCTTTGGCATCTAAGATTAGGTCATATAAATCCAGAGAGGATCCAAAGGTTGGTGAAAGATGGTTCACTGGAGCGTCTCCAAGTTGAATCGATTCCAACCTGCGAATCATGTTTGGAGGGTAATATGACCAAGATGGCATTTGGAGCCAAGGGGAATGGGGCTAAAGAAGTGTTAGAGATCGTTCACATAGATGTCGTAGTTCAATGTCAACCACGAAAAGAGGAGGTTATGAGTAATTTTATTGATGATTACTCAAGGTACATTTTCCTTATGAAGCATGAATCTGAGACCTTTGAGAAATTCTAAAGAATTTAAGGCTCAAACAGAAATCATAGGAAAAACGATCAAGTCTCTACGATCCGATCGTGGTGGCAATACCTCAAATTGAGTTTTTGAACTACTTATCCGATGAAGGGATTGTCCCGACCACCGCATAACAAAAACGGGGATTGCAGAGCAAAGCAACATAATTCTTTTTTGAAATGGTTAGATCAATGATGAGTTATAACGGATCTTCCCGAGTCGCTTACGGGTCATACCTTGAAAACAACGACTTACATTCAACTTGGTGCTATCCAAATTTCCCGAACCCCAAAGAATTGTGGACCCGCGCAAGTCTAGTAAAGAGACACATGAGAACTTTTTGTCCGGCCTTTGGATCCTCGATCGAAATTAAAAATCATTTTGTAGGATACCCCGAGGAACAAAAGGGTGAATGTTCTATAGTTCAAGATCAAAAGGTGGACATCCGCACCCAAGATTTTGGAAGAACCTTATATGAACCAAAGAAAACCCAAGAGTGAGATTACCTTAAATGAGCTTATAGGGCAAACCTCAAAGGCTAGATGATATACCAAACGATACGTTTTCTCAACCTTCATAGTTTGTTAGACGAAGAGATTCATGGGAATAGGATAGTCCTCTGGGACTTGATTCCCTAATCTGGACATATGACTCTACTCCAAGATATGGATCATTTCTTGGCAAAACAAACAATGAAAAGGCGATATGTGTTCCATGTTTCATAATAGAGTGTGGGAGCTAGTCGAACCACTTAATGGGGTCAAACCCATTGGATGAAAGTGGGTATATAAGAGGAAAAGAGGGACGGACGGGAAGGTTGAAACCTTTAAAAATAATACTCAAGAAAAGAAAAGGATCGATTATTTTGAAAACTTTTTTCGCCAGTAGCCATGCTTAAGTCCATCCGTATTCTCTTATCGATTTCTTTAATCTCAACTTTGAAGTCAGGCAAATAGATGTCAAGACATCTTTCCTTAACGAAAGTCTTGATAAAGAGATCTATATGCAACAACCCCATGTTTTCATTGAAACAAAAAGAACACCTAGTTTGTAAGCTCAAGAGGTCCATTTACGGACTCAAACAGGCATCGAGCTTGGAACCAAAGTTTTGATCATGTAATAAAGTCTTATGGGTTTGATCAAAACGAGTTTGAAAGTTATGTATATAAAAAGCGTTTGAATCGCATTGGTATTCTTAGTACTATCGTAAATGACATTGTGATAATCGGAAACGATGTGAAGGTGTGGTCGATCGTAAGGGCATGGCGTTTTCAATAGTTTGATATGAAAAGACTTAGGAAAAACCGGACACATCCTCAAGATCACAAGAAAAGGATGGTCGAATCGCAAGTTTCATACATAGACACCGGTTTTTTGAAACGATTCAAATGCAAGATTCCAAGAAAGGATTCAGTACCTTTCTTAGAATCCATCTATCCAAGAAAATGTTCCTAAAGACGAAAAAGGAGATAGATGACATGAAAGGTATTCCTTGTGCTTTGGGTCATTTTTAAACCTTATGTATGCATTCTTTGTGTCACGAGACCAAAATATGCTTTGCAGTAGGCATGAAAAACCCAGGAAAAATAATTGACTCTAAAAAACATCCAAGTATCCAAAAAGAACTCATAGAATGTTGATTTATCGATCGATACTCAATCCCCCCATTCCAATCGATTTAGATTCCGAAATTATCTTTCTCGCTTAATGTGTTTCCATTTGGGAAGTGTAGCCATCAAATGGACGAGTGTGAAAAATGCATCAACCATTCAACCATGGGACTCGGGTAAGTAGTCAACAAAAGAACCGATTAGGCTCTAGATCTTCTTAGTGGACTTGGATGGTGTTCAATTTGTCTAGAATATCTCTAAAGGCAAATTGCAAATTCAAAGAGAACCAAGAGTCCACGAGTCAAACAAACACATTAAAGGAAAAACATCTTATACGAGAAATCGTTAAGAGAGGAGATATAGATGTGGCAAAGATAGCATCTAAGGACAAAATTAAATCCATTCACAAAAAGACTTATGTGAGTGGAATGGGTGTCAAGACCGTTGCTAAAAAAACATTAGATGTCAACTACTCGAGGACGTGTTGTAGTATACTTAAAAGACTTTGAGTATAAGTGGGAGATTGTTGGGATTATCTTTTTCTAAACCTGGTTTCGGACATTTAAAAATAAATTGTTTATCAATATGCTTTAAATATGATTGAATGTTATATATATTTATTTGATAATAAATCAATAATTCGTCCGTTAATGGTTAATTTAGTGATACCCCCATCACGAAGATTAAATTAACGGTCCTTTGTAACTATAAGTTGCAAATAGATGGAAATGAACAACCATCGCGAAAGGTTGAGGTGTAAAATCGATTGGTTTGTCTTGACCAAGAGATTACACTAGTGCATGACCGATCTTGTTGAATAGGACCTCTGGGG
Organism: Stenogyne calaminthoides; assembly: GCA_037126765.1. Lineage (NCBI taxonomy): Eukaryota > Viridiplantae > Streptophyta > Magnoliopsida > Lamiales > Lamiaceae > Stenogyne > Stenogyne calaminthoides. Next base: position 9,472,921 of record JBBCBC010000002.1, on the reverse strand, counting down.
AGGATAAATTCTTGAATCGAACAAGGAAGAATTAGACCTCGGTGGTTCGTTATTTCTTAACCTTCGAATTAAATAGGATCACGTGGGATTGGTAACTATTGCTTTGACTTATCATGGGTAGCGAATCGGAGAGAGATTCAATACTTTTTATCTTGGGCAATATTATTGGTCACATGTGATTGCTAAGATTTAATACTTAAGAATCAAATGCACGCTTGTTTGATTTGCCCCTTGGGAGGTTCATAAGTTTTATCATACCAAATCTTGCAAGTGGAATTTGTTTCCGTATGGATAATAATGTTGAACCGCTCTCGAATTAAGGACAAAAGATATTAATTAACGGAAAGCTATTTCAAATGGCTTGAATTAATTAATGGGCTAGATAATCTTAAACACGGGAAATAATGACCGGAGCCATATTGATCGTATATGGGTTAAGATGGATAGTGCAATATTAATTATGTAGTGGGATTAATTAATATTTATGGGCTTGAATTATATTGTGGCTCAATATTAGATATTCAAGATCCATTAGAAGGTCCAATCTTAATTCTCCTAAAGGCCCCCGAGTAGCCCAAAATATAGTCCAATAACCTAAAAGGTGATTAAAATAAAATAAATATTGTTGCTTATATTTCCTCATTATTTTCAAAATTATGGATAAAAGAGGAGAAAGATTTTCTTTGAATTTTGTTATGGAATGAAGATATGTATTCTTGGAATACAAGATTATCTCATTAAATTCAAGAAATCTCCCACTTGGTTATTCATTAAGTATTTTTTTAAATTTTTTGAAAAATAGAGGGCAAGAAAGATTTTCTTGATTTTCTTGAAAAGATATTATGGAAGATATGTATTTCTTGAAATACAAGAATATCTCATAAATTCAAGAAGATCCAAATCTTGGATTCTTGCACACTCATTTTTTTTCGAAAAATTCCATAAAGAAAGAGGAGGTGGATTTTTTGTGGAATATTTTAATTATGGGAAAAAAAGAATATATGGGATATATTCAAGATTTCTTGGTGACCAAGAAAAGTCTTTTCCCACATTGAAAATTCACATAAATTTTCGTGCCCCTCCTCTCCTATAAATAGGGGATGATTAGTTCATTCCCAAGTACAATTCCATGTGCTGGAAATATTAGCAAATCCACATAAGTGGTGCAACAAAGTTTATTTTTTCCTTTTGTTAATTGTTCATGAAGTATCCTTCCAAAAGGGCTAAGGAATACTTGGGAAGTCCTTTTGGTTAGTCCGTCCGACTCAAATCCCGAGAATGCGTTCACGTAAACCCGTAGATTCCGTGCATCCCAAGGTTTTACGTGGCTTTTTATATGCATGATATGTTGTTGCAATTATTATTTGAATTAATATAGGATTAATTCATGCTAGTAATAATTAATGAATTAAATTTGTATTTAAATATTCACCCCGAATAGATCTGTGCAACTCATTCCCCAACAGTCGTTCCACAGGGAACATGAAAATAATTAATGTGTTAATTGTATGAATTTGTAGGGACAAACATGCAAAAGGGGGTTGGTTTGGATTTTAATAACAACTAAATTGCAAATAATAAAAGGCAAATAACAACTATGAAGCTTTTGCAAACGAAATCAAGGAGAAACAAGTATCCCAACTCACAGTTCATTCATCCCCCGGATTAACATGACGGTTTCAACCTCAACGTTTACTCTATTTGTTTTCAAGATTAATGCCCCTCGGGGATCAAAACACTTCGATTTCTCGGTCCTATCCCTTAAGTATATTTAATTGAAAAGACGTCCCTTCAAGAAAACCTTTCTAACTAAGCAGTCTAGGTTAGCCCATAGATTTAACCCAGTTAAAAGCATTAAACCCTAGGATAGAGAACAAACAAATTCTCAAGTACACTTAGCGCGACCCGTAAGAACCTGGTCTAATTCACCCTAGTGAATCCACTAGTTGTTACCAAGAGTCTCCACATATAACAATTACACGGATTACATGCTTAGACTTAACAGGCATATTTAAACAACTGACCTATATGACTAATCTAAATCAATTAATTTAAACACGCAAGAAGTTGAAACAGATAAATTAAACAATCCCAAAACGAATATCGTAAACGACTCGAATTAAATAATCACATTAAACATGGGTTCAGAAATTCCCGAAGTTGGGATAAAACAAAACTAACTAAATATGACTATCAAAACCGCTGCCAAGCGACTCTGCTCCCAAAGCGTCTGTCATGTCTGCTATCCAAAAATTGCGTGTGCTGCTTCCGTAAAAATCTATCTTTTATGCCATGAGGCCACCTCCCTTTTATAACTTATAATGCACCGCCACTTTTTGTCCCCAAGATACACACGCAAGATTGTGTGATCTTTTTCAATCTTCCAAAATATTAACCTTCCCAAATAAGCACGTGGACTAAATCTTTCCAAACAAATCTTCAAGACCAAGTCAAAGATATAAGCACCTCTTCTAGAATTATACCAAGATTCACCCAAATATTCCTCAACAAACTAACAATCTGGACGCGTATTCCCCTTGTTCTTTCTAGAATATGGGCTGTACTGGGTCACTCAGTGTAGCTTTTTGCAATACAATTTCAGCCCAACAACACTCCATAAAAGGCACCTAATTATACTAAAAAACACAAGAATCGATTAAGTGCGGAATAATATCATTAAAGCACACATAAGTAATTAATCATACCATCTTAATACAACCGAGTTCAATAAATTGCACTCTAATCTATTAAAAACATGCATAATTTACTACTTATCAAATACCCCCACACTTGAATCTTTACTTGTCCTCAAGTAAAATAACACCAAGAGAATAATAATGGAGAAATTAAGAGATTTGCTCAAGTCCTTTCTACACATAGAATGTGACACTAAAGCAAAGTAGCAACTCATGAAATCCCGGACTCAGATCAATGCAATTAGAAATTGTGAACTTTTAAAAGCTTTCACTAAAGTTCCCAAAATCATCTATGATAGATCATCAACTTCTTGACTCGTTAAGCCCCTTACCACACTTCAACCCCTTACTATTCACTTCATCTAAAATAGGTAGCTTCAACAAACTCTACATCCTAGTGTACCCCCTATCTCCTTATTTTTTCTAAGGTCTGCAGCACCACTCTACTTGTCGGGTTTTAACTCTAATTGTTTCCGACTTTGAACGTTCGAACCCCCGGAAGTAGGCAGCTGTCTCAGCACCTTTTTTTTTCCAAACGCAAAACCGAAACTTCACTCAATCGTTAGGTTTTAGCTCGGAATTTTTCTTCGAGCCCCTAAAAATGGGCAGCTGTACCGGTTTTTTTTTCACAATTCTTCAACTACTCTTTTTTCTCCATACCACATCAATTTTTTTTATTTTTTTCCAACCTTAAAGGGCACACCACAGATGCATCATTTATCAAGTAACCTAATTAGACTACTCTACTATAAAGAGTCAAAGTACAATTTAGAAACACAACTCATCAATTCATCAATTTACTATCACAAACTTAAACGGACCCTCATAAAAACTTTCATCTACTCACAAAATCCGCATGCATCAAACAAAGTAAATTTAACCAGAAACTCCACAGTTTACCATAAAACAATAATATCACATCTTTAAAAAAAAACGCTCGACTCATCATTGCGACTTAACTTCTCCATGCACAACCAAAAATATACCAATGTCTCTCCCCCCACACTTAATACGTTGCATGTCCACAAGCAACAAAAATAAATATACACAAGGGAGAAAAGACAAGAGAAGGAAGAGTATCACCGGATAAACTGGAGAGTGTAGGCGCTACTAGTAATCCACCATTCACATTCACTCCAAGCACCGGAGAGCCTGCAACAAAATTAAGATAGACATAAGAAGAAGACAACCAAATAGGGACTGCAAAAATTTAACTGTTACTGTGACACTGGGTAACCCAGTGTCAAAATTGCAGAAAAGTTGCAGCGACACGAAAAATGAGGGGGAGAAAAATAAACAACTAAGACACTTAAATACTAAGAAAAATAATAGAAAAATCAGCCCCACAAATCACACACAAAAAATACAAAAATTATTCACACCGTTCCCTGGCAACGGCGCCAAAATTTGACCGCACTGTCGAGGTGCGATAAAAATAAATACCCAAATCTACCTTACTAACTCATAGTAGTGGCAAGTAAGGAGTCGATCCACAGGGAACGTGAAAATAATTAATGTGTTAATTGTATGAATTTGTAGGGACAAACATGCAAAAGGGGGTTGGTTTGGATTTTAATAACAACTAAATTGCAAATAATAAAAGACAAATAACAACTATGAAGCTTTAGCAAACAAAATCAAGGAGAAACAAGTATCCCAACTCACGGTTCATTCATCCCCCGGATTAACACGACGATTTCAACCTCAATGTTTACTCTATTTGTTTTTAAGATTAATGCCCCTCGGGGATCAAAACGCTTCATTTTCCGGTCCTATCCCTTAAGTATATTTAATTGAAAAGACGCCCCTTCAAGAAAACCTTTCTGACTAAGTAGTCTAGGTTAGCCCATAGATTTAACCCAGTTAAAAGCATTAAACCCTAGGATAGAGAGCAAACAAATTCCCAAGTACACTTAGCGCGACCCGTAAGAACCTAGTCTAATTCACCCTAGTGAATCCGCTAGTTGTTACCAAGAGTCTCCACATATAACAATTACACGGACTACATGCTTAGACTTAACAGGCATATTTAAACAACTAACCTATATGGCCAATCTAAATCAATTAATTTAAACACGCAAGAAGTTGAAACAGATAAATTAAATAATCCCAAAATGAATATCGTAAACGACTCGAATTAAATAATCACATTAAACATGGGTTCAGAAATTCGCGGAGTAGGGATAAAACGAAACTAACTAAATACGACTCTCAAAACTGCTGCCAAGCGATTCTGCTCCCAAAGCGTCTGTCCTGTCTGCTATCCAAAAATTGTGTGTGCTGCTTCCGTAAAAATCTCTCTTTTATGCAATAAGGCCACCTCCCTTTTATAACTTGTTGATGTTGCACGGATGTTGTTCCAGATGTTGGACAATATTCTGCACAATATCATAAATTTGCCCTTTCTCCTAACACCGACTCCGGTTTAATAGATGTATTTCTCTATGTTTCCTACATTGCAGGTTGAAGATAATCTCGGATATTATCAAGCGGTTGCACTGATGGAGTGAGAATAGAAAGATCATGGGTGGTTACACCAAGATCATGGAGATAGTGGAGGAGAAGTTCAAGGCTGTTCACACCAAGTGGATAGGACAACGCAGTTGGTCTGAATGCCTATAAATAGACTGCATTGGTCGACATTCAAGTTCGAGTTAAAGTGAAATCCCATTTGCTCTACTCCAAACTTAAGAGAGTAACATCCAAGACACAACCAAGAGTGAAAAACCGAGTGTTTTTAATTCTAGGAGTGTGAGGGTCGTTGTTATTCTATGTGTACTGGTCGAGGGAATACAATCTCTCCTATCAGTATTGATTTTATCTTATTAGATCAAGTTTTAGGTTGAATAAGATCACTATTTACTTGATTGAATAGATTGATTTTGGTGTGTGGGTTTTCACTACACCTTTTAGGATCTTGTAAGAGATTCGTGTGTATCTCGCTACTTGTTATAGTGATGTTTTTAACCATGAGGTTCGTATAGTATGGATTACAGACTATACAAAATTTTGAAATCCTTTGCACTGCGTTTTTATGCTTCTGTTGTCATATGTTGTTTTACATGTTGCATAACATTTTTAACAACACTCTGAAAAATACACGCACACACACTGTCAGTTGGTATCCGAGCCATAAACTTGATACACTAAGTTAAAGGTTCTATGTTTAAAGTGTGTTTTCACAATGGATTATCCATTGACTCCATCTTTAAAACCTCCAATTTTGGATGGATCAAATTACCCATATTGGAAACCTAAAATGCGCATGTACATTAAGTCTATTGATGAGAGAGCATGGCGTAGTGTGTTATCTAGTTGGAATCCACCAAGAACAATTGATGATAGAGATGGAGAATTGCAAGTTAAAAAGGAGATTGATTGGTCAAATGATGAATGCACATCGACCAATTTCAATTCTAAAGCTCTTAATGCTATATTTACTGCTACTGATGTTTCAATGTTTAAACTGATATCTAACTGTGTTTCTTCTAAGGATGCATGTAAAATATTGCAGGAACATTGTGAAGGATCAGAAAGTGTTCGAAGGACTAGACTCAGAATGTTGGGAACCAAGTTTGAAAACTTGAAGATGAAGGATGATGAAAGCATTTCATCATACAATGAAAGGATGTTGGGATATTTTAGTTTTGATGAATTATGCCAAAACATTATCAACTTGTGTTTTTCAAGCTAAATTACAGATAACAAGTTAAGGGGGAACGAGAGAACAAATTGAGGGGGAACTCACAAAATCAGAAGAAGATGATCGAGATCGACGAGGTTACATTTAGACCGACGAGATCGAATGAGTTAAAATGAGTTCCGAAATCAACTCATGAGCCAGGTAAATCAAATGTGAAGAAAAAGCTAAAGCCAAAGAAATCGAAGAGAAGGTTGCGGTCGAAGATGAGCAGATGAGATCGATCAAGATCGACGCGGATCGAGATCGAGCATGAAGAGGAGCAGATGAGACTGATCGAGATCTGACGTGATCAAGATCAGATATGATAAACTGATATGCTAACCCGATGTACTGACCTGATGCTATCCTGATATGTTGATCTGAAGATGTGTTGATCTGATCACCGAAATTGATCGATCGCAAGAAGAAATCGATAACCCGAAATAATGTGACCGGAGGGTCGATGTCCGATTCGTAAGAGCCGAACTCAAGAAGCCTCCAAGTGTCAAGATGCCCGACGTATAAGGTCCGGCCAAGAAAAGTCTGTTGAATCAAGAAACCCGAGACTCAAGAGTTATCAAGAACCCGGGCTCGATAACTCAAGGCTCAAATAACTCAAGGCTCGATAGCTCGATAACCAAGGCTCGATAGTTCATAACCTAAAGGCTCAAATAACTCAAGACTCAGAGATAGAATCAAGAACCCGAGACTCGAAGAAATCAAGAATATAAATTAAGTAGATTCGTATGATGACGGACCAATGAGAGGAAGACAACAAGCCCGAAAAAAGTCGCAAAAGTTACTGAGAATAGTATGGATTTGAATGTGATTCTCTCCAACGGTAACATTCAAATCCACACTATAAATACAAGTTCTTCCTTCATTATTCGTGTGGAAGTGTGTCAAATGCGTGAAAACACCATTGAAGCTACAGAGCCAAATCATGTAGCATTTCCACCATAGAACACAGAGCAAGAAATACACGCATATATTCAAGAAGTGTTCTACTCTAGATCTAAGCACAAAAGCCATATCCTAAGCTTAGAGAGATTTTTCCAACCTTAGCATTGAGGCTAAACAAATGTAAGGGAAAATCTCACCCTAGTTGGAAACCAAACAATCTTATACCCAAACCCAAAAGTTGGTTAAGTTTGTAAGTGAGTGTGAACTCGGTAAACATCTAGCAATCCCAAAAGGGAGGGTAGGCAATCCCGTGAGGGAGATAAGTCCCGTTTGAGTGTGAACTCGGTAAACATCTGTTGGGTGTTGGACTAACATGTTAAACTAAGTCCAGTCGGTTAAGTCGGTGCCCCATGAAGGGAAGAGGGATGTAGGACGAGTTGTCCGAACCACTATAAAATTGTGTGTTCTTTACTACTTTATGTTCTTACTTGCCATATGCATTTGATTATAAGCAAAACAACACACATCGTTCTTAAAATCGAAAAATTTGGAATCACTCTGCCCTCACCCCTGTTTTATATGCAATACACGATTCTTCCGCGCACGCATGGGTTTTCCTCAATATCGGGACCTACAAAGGATAAGTGAGATTGCTAATGAGTCACACTCACTTGGTAATCCAATTTCCAACACTCGGTTAGTTAATAAGATACTTAGAACTGTTCCTAAACGATTTGATGCTAAAATATGTGCAATAGAAGAGGCTAAAAACACTGATTTATTGAGTCAAAATGAGTTGATCATTATTTTAAAAACTTATGAGATAAACTCAAATATGTTAGATGATGATAAACATGAGAAAGATAAAGACAAGAAAGTACTTGCTTTTAGAGGTGAAACTTCTGATAATGTTAGTAAACATCCTTATGTGACTGAAGTTGACTCTGATGATGATATTTCTGATTTATGTGATGAAAATGTTTCTGAACAATTTGCTTTTATCACTAAGCAATTCAAATCTTATCTAAAAGGAAAGTTCAGAAGATCAAATGGTCAATTTCAATCAAAGGATAAGTTTAATCAAAACTCTTCTCCCTCTGATAAAAAGCTTGTTCCAAGTCAGTCTTTCAGTTTCAATCAACCTAGACAATTTACAAAGGATAACAAGTTCAAATATGATCCTGAGTACAGAAAAAAGGTTAAATGTGATACATGTTCTGGATATGGTCATTATTTTAATGAATGTGCTAATACTTTGCTTAGGAAGAAGATGAACTTTAATTCTACCTTGAGTGATGATTCTGATGATGAAACTGATGCTGATAAATGTGAACTAAGTGCTATGTCTGCTAGAATAGGTTATGATGATACATTTGATGATGATCTCGATGATTATTGGTCTGAAGCAGATTCAGATATTATCACAACATCTGGAAACAACATTCAGTAAAAATAATTCTGAGATTAACTGTTTTGCTGGAACTATTATGAATGCTGAAACATCAAGTTTTGCTGATTATAACTCTGAATATCTGAAGTTTAAATCTGATTTAGAAACTCAAAAATAGGTGTTGAGTTCTTTATCTTTAGAAAATTCAGATTTGAAAGAAAATCTTGTTAAGCTTGAAGTTCTTTTAACTAGAAAAGATGTGGAAATTTTTGCTTTGAAAGATGAACTTAAAAGCACTACTTCTTAGCTTTAAAAAGTTTTCAGCACTACTGATTTGAATGATGCATTGATGATTGGTATGGTAATGCTGGACTTGACTTTGAGAAAACTTTTGAGAATACTCCTATATCCTATGAACCTATTTCTTTTGTAAAAGCTGGAACTTCTGTACCAAAATCTTTCAAAGGTAAACAAAAGAAATCTGATGGTTTGTTTAAAGAGTATATCTGTTTTTATTGTGCTGGAGTAGGTCACATTCGTCCATATTGTTCTAAGTTAATAAGGGATATAAAAGCTAGAATAGTTTTACCTGATAAAATTGAGCATCTCATAAAACAGGTTAACAATACTAAAAAGTTGATTCATGAGAACATGTCTTGTAATGTTGTGTATACATATTTGAAAGCACGTGTTCCTGAATCTTGGTATTTTGATAGTGGTTGTTCTAGACACATGACTGGTCAAGTTAATCATCTGACTAATTATACATCATACAATGGTGGTCATGTTACCTATGGTGGTGGTTCAAAAGGTAAAGTTGTTGGTAAAGGAACATTGAATGTTTCTGGTTTTCCAAAGTTGACAAATCTGTTACATGTAAAAGGTTTACTTGCTAATCTGATTAGTATTAGTCAGTTATGTGATGATGATTTACATGTGAAATTTGATAAGAATTCATGCTATGTGTTTGATAAGAATGATGAATGCTTAATGACTGGCAATAGATCTGTTGATAATTGCTATTTGATTGGTTCAAATCATACTTGTAAAAGTGCTAAAGCAGATGATATTATTTTGTGGCATCAAAAACTTGGTCATGCTAATTACAGAAGTATTCAGAAACTGCATAGACTAGGTGCTGCTGTTGGTTTACCTGATCTTAACTTTGAAAAAGGGAAAGTCTGTGGACCATGCCAAAAAGGTAAGCAATTAAGGACAACACATCAAATGTTGTCAGCATGTACAACAAACATGTGTTGTGAGTTGATTCATATGGATCTAATGGGTCCTATGGAAACTGAAAGTTTAGGTGGTAAAAGGTATTCTTATGTTCTTGTAGATGATTTTTCTAGATATACTTGGGTTATTTTTCTGAAAGAAAAATCTGATACCTTTTATGAGTTTAAAATTCTTTACAAAAGGTTTAAAATTGTTTTATGTTTAAAGATCAGTAGGATAAGGTCTGATCATGGAAGAGAATTTGAAAATAATTTGTTTACTAATTTCTGTGAAAAGAAAGGTATTTTACAAGAGTTTTCCTCACCTAAAACTCCACAACAAAATGGAATTGCTGAAAGAAAGAATAGAACTTTGTAAGAAATGGCAAGAGTTATGCTAACCTCAAAAAGTCTTTCTAAGAAATTCTGGGCTGAAGCTCTAAATACTGCCTGTCACATTGTGAATAGAGTCTATATTCGTTCAGGTAGTAATTGTACTCCCTATGAGATTTTGAATAACAAGAAACCAAATTTGAAATACTTTCATGCGTTTGGTTGTGTTTGTTACATTTTGAATGATAGAGATCAGTTGCACAAGTTTGATTCAAAGAGTGATAAAGGATTTTTCTTAGGATACTCTAAGAATAGAAAGGCATATATAATCTATAATTTGAGAACTGATACTATACAAGAATCTGTTAATGTGGTATTTGATGAACTTGCAAGTCTTGCAGGAAAAAGTGTTGAAGACAATGTATCAGATTTGATAGAAGTATCCAAAGATACTGATGACACTGAAGATAGTAAGGATGTTAATCAGAATGTTCCTTCAACATCTGATTCAGCATTATCCAAAAGTTCAAATACTGAAAATTTGTCACAAGATTCACAGTATTCAAAACAGTTGGTTCCCTCAACAAAGATTATGAAAAGTCATCCATCAGATCAGATCATTGGAGAAGCTACCATAGGTGTACAAACTAGAAGAAGAATGGGTATTCATATCAATAACCTTGTAAGATCAGTTTGCATGTCATCCATATGCAATCAAGTAACTTTTGAGTGTTATCATTCTGCAATTGAACGTAAGAATGTTAAAGAAGCTCTTAATGATGAAAATTGGATAAATGCTATGCATGAAGAGCTTAATCAGTTTGAAAGAAATGATGTTTGGACACTTGTACCTAGACCTAATTCTAATATTAATGTCATAGGAACAAAGTGGATTTTCAAAAATAAAACTGATGAATCTGGTAATATTGTGAGAAACAAGGCTAGATTGGTTGCTCAAGGTTATACTCAGATTGAAGGAATAGATTTTGATGAAACATTTGCTCCAGTTGCTAGAATAGAATCTATTAGATTACTTCTTGCTATTGCATGTTTCATTAACATTAACTTGCATCAAATGGATGTTAAAGCTACTTTCTTAAATGGTATTCTGGATGAAGAAGCTTATGTTGAACAACCTAAAGGTTTTGAAAATCTAGAGTTTCCTGATCATGTTTACAAGTTAAAGAAAGCCTTATATGGTCTAAAACAAGCACCTAGAGCTTGGTATGGTAGACTTACTGATTTTTTTACTTGAATTTGGATTTTTGAGAGGTGAAGCAGATAAAACCTTGTTCATTAAAAATTCTAAGAATGATATCATGGTTGCTCAAATATACGTTGATGATATTGTATTTGGTTCAACTAGAAATGATATGATTGAAAGTTTCGTTAAAGAAATGACCTGTACTTTTGAAATGTCCATGGTTGGAGAACTAAATTTCTTTTTGGGTATGGTATTTTCTTTTGTCAAAACAAATATGCTAAGAATCTGGTGAAAAGGTTTGGTTTGGAAAGTGCTAAAACTATGAAAACTCCTATGGGTTCAACTCAAAAGTTGAGTAAAGACTTGATTGGAAAAGATGTTGATCCTACTTTGTATAGATCAATGATTGGAAGTCTTTTATACTTAACTTCTAGTAGGCCTGATATTATGTATAATGTCTGTCTTTGTGCTAGATATCAAGCTAATCCTAAGGAATCACATCTCAATTTTGTAAAAAGAATTATAAGATATGTGGCTGGAACATGTGATTTAGGTATTTGGTACTCAAAGGATACTAATTGCTCTTTAGTTGGCTATAGTGATGCAGATTGGGCAGGTGATTGTGATGACAAAAAAAGTACTAGTGGAGGATGTTTCTACATGGGAAACAACATTATCTCCTGGCATAGTAAGAAATAGAATTGTGTTTCACAATCAACAACTGAGTCTGAATATGTTGCTGCTGGAAGTTGCTACACTCAACTGCTATGACTTAAAAAAATGTTTGAAGATTATGGGTTGGAAAGTGGTATTTTGACTGTTTATTGTGATAATACTAGTGCTATCAATATTTCCAAGAATCCTGTGCAACATTCTTTGACTAAGCATATAAGTATAAGACATCACTTTATAAGAGATCTTGTAGAGAAAGAAGTTTTGCAATTAGAATACATTTCTACTGAAAAACAACTTGCTGATATTTTCACAAAAGCCCTTGATTATGAGAGGTTTTCTTCACTTAGAAAATCTCTTGGTCTTTGCTATATCTGATAATAAACACTAGATGTTGTGACATATGTTTCCAACATTTGAAGCAACATTGTGGTTCTGATAATGAGTTTGTCTGTTGTTTTACTTTTTTGAACTTTAAACGATAGTGTTTTGATCTTATTGTTTGAATCATGATTTAGATACAGAGTCCTGGTCATATATCTCTAAAATGCATTAAAAATAAAGCACAAATTAGATGTGTAATCACTGAGTAACTATGGGACACAGAGCTCGCTACTACGATGTTCTCTTTTCAAAAGGTGATTAAATATACATCCATGTTCGTTCACAATCCATTGAGTAACTATGGGGCACGGAGCTTGCTACTACGATGCACTCTTTTGAAAAGATGGATCAATGTGAACACGTGTTTAAAGAAAAATTCAAAGTATGCAACACTTTGATGATAAATTTCATGTAAAATTGAGTGTTGAGATATATGTGTGCCGACATTTTGTGAAACCTTAAGTGATTCTAACTTTATCTATCATACATGATTTATTTAATGTTCTGGATAAGTTGAATTTGCGGTTTAAACAAGTTATTTGAACTGATTTGTGTCTATTTATTTTTGGATATGGTTTCCTGGTTTTTGAAAATATTTTTGGCGGCTTTCTACACATCCACATGATCACATTTTCCTTAGTGGGTGGTTACTTTGTCCCACTCCTGGTCGGTTTTTGTGGTGGTTTTGTGTAATAACCTCCTTCTTTTCTTCTCTACTTTAGTTCGATTCTATATGTGATGTTTATTACTGAAAATTGAAAACTTTGTTGTTGCATACAGGAATCGTGGTTTGTGTTGATATTACTGATGTTATTTCAATTATTTCGGTCATATACTTCTTTTTCCCTCCTATATTTCATATAACATTTTTTTAATTGCTGTGTATTTATTTGATTGGATAGAAAGGTGAGATGGCTGATGAACAAAACCCTTCCGTTTCTACTCCTGATCAGTCACAAACCCACGCAAACCCTTCTCCCTCGAAATCTTCTTCTCCAGAAAACTCAAACCCTCTGAACCTTCTCACAGAAATGGCCGCTCAAAACCCAGTTTATGATTCCACAAATGTTGGTGGATCATCTTCTTCTTCCATTCCTAAACCTCCTGCACTACACATTCCTGATTCCGCTCCAAAATCACTTGTTGCTCTTCTTGTAAAATAAGTCGTTGAGCAGAACCCGGTCATTTTGCCTGACATTTACTTTGGTTCTAACTTAGTAAATGTTTCTGACTATGTTGATCTCTCAGCCAGACCCTTGGCTGAAGAACCCTCTCCAGAAATACCCTCAGAAACTCCTGTTACTGAACCTATTTCTAAAAACCCTTCTGAAAACCCTTCTCAAACAGCCGATGTTGAAATGCATGATGTTGATTCCTCTGATTCAGAAGGAATGGGGGAGAAAATGAAGAACATTAGGCTAAGAAAGAAGCAATTGGCTCCCAGACGAGGTGTTTGTAGATGGGGAAAGAGAAGAATGTCACAGAGAAACCTAGGCAAAAAGGTTGACTACACTGGAAAGCGTCCTAAGAGAACTGATGGTGGTTCTGATGATCCTATCACTGTAGAGGACTTTGATGAAGAGATGGAAATTCCAAATGTTCCTGTTGCTGAGCCAAAAGATTCAGATGATGACTTAACCATGCAAGAGTTGTTGGCTAAAAAGAAAGGAGAACCAAAAAGAAAAATGACCCTCCTGTGAATATTGCTGCAGATGTTGCTGAATCATCTGATTCTGAACCAGAAATTGATCTTGAAGCTGAGGAACCTGAGGAAGAGGAACCTGAAGCTGAGGAACCCGAGGAAGAGGAACCTGAGGAAGAGGAACCTGATGAAAATGAACCTGAACAAGATGAGTCTGATGATGAGCTTGATCAAATCTTTGATGAGGTAATGGAATCTGACTCTGAACCTGATGATAAGGAAGAGTATGATAGAAATTCTGTTGTGGTTAAATCTTTGCTCAAAAGGAACATAATAGATGAAAGGATCATTAAAATCTCAGACTTTGAAGCAAATAACCTGATTGGTTTTCTAGAAAGTATATCATTGATGCATGCTCTTCAATATGCTAAGCCGTATTATGTTGGTTGAGTTGCTGAATTTTATGCAAATTTGAAAAGGAGTTGTGGCAATTGGAAGTCTTCAAACTATGGAAAGATAAGATTCAGATACACTATGGTAACAATGAATCTTAGGCTTATCAATATCTTTCTAAAAACTAGACAAACTAGGGAAGATAATGTTGAGCTAGATATTAAGGAAGTGATGTCTGTCATCACTGGTGGAAGGTATTCTGAATGAACTTTACAGTTTTCTGCTGTCAAATTGACCTCCTTGTATTCTGTGATGCATAAGTTGCTTGTTTCCAATTGGCTACCCTCAAAGAACTCTACTGTGTTAACCAAAGAGCAAGCCTTCCTGTTATACAAGATTGTACACTTGAACAGGTTTAACCTGGGACATGTTATATTTGATAACATGATGACATTTGCTGGTAAACACTCAGAAGGAAGTATTCTTCCTTATCCAAGTTTAATCTGTCAGTTCTTGGATAAGTTAGAATTTGAGAGGCCAAAAGGTGAAAGAATTAGTAGATTTGTTCCAAGTTTTGGAATATCTCATGTGCTGAAAGGTGGAAACAGAACTGTGGATCTTCCTTTATCTGATCCTGAACCGAAAGCCGAAAATGTTGCCCATCCTGTTGGCAACATTCCTTATACAGTAACCAGAAGAGATGGTACACCCTCTGTTCATTTTACAAATTCTTTCATTTATGATCAAATTACTTCCATCCAGCAGAACATAGATGCTCTGCTTAAACAGCAAACCTTCTGGAGAAACCTGCTTTCTACTCCAACAGGGGGAGGACCACCTGATGATGGTGATAATGATGGTGGTGATGATGGAGCTGGTCCATTTGGCCATGCAGGTGAGAAGGATGATGCACCAGATGCTGCTGTAGATGATGTTGATGTTGCTGCTGATCATAATAATGCTGAAGATAGAGAGGTTGAGGATGTTGTACAAGATGCTGTTAATAAGGTTGTGGAGGATGCTGTGGAAGATGTACTCAATGCTGATGATGTTGCTGCTGCTGAACAGATTGTACCCGATGAAGCTGAACCAGTTGATGATAGCCCTGATGACACTGATGATGAGTTGTTAAAGACACCTACCAGGGAGAACATGTCCCCAGAAAGTATTGCTATCATTGATCAGCTTTATGGAGCTGATAACTGGTGATTGGATTCCAGACAGCTGGGAATTTTGATGTGTGGGGGAGCATTTGCAGATTATGGAGATGCAGCCATTCCAATGGCCCAGTCCTTCCCTTTACTTCTTTATAAGATTTCCTGTCTGTGTTGTAATCTTTTATTTCTGCTCTTTACTTTTTAAACTCTATTAATGGACAACTAGTTGATAGGTTTATATTTTTGTCATTCACTTTATGTTGTTGGATACTTTGGCCTAAGTACACTGCTGATGTACTTGGTGCTTGCGTTTGTTTATATTTATGATTTGGTTGAATAGTTGTTGTTCTCTGAATAGCTATTATTTATTTCTTTCCTGACATAAGTTCGGATGTTGTTTTTAACATCAAGTGTGTTGTAGTAGAAAGGCCAAATTGGGGGAGTTTTTTTGATGTTGCACGGATGTTGTTCCAGATGTTGGACAACATTCTGCACAACATCATAAATTTGCCCTTTCTCCTAACACTGACTCCGGTTTAATAGATGTGTTTCTCTATGTTTCCTACATTGCAGGTTGAAGATAATCTCGGATATTATCAAGTGGTTGCATTGATGGAGTGAGAATAGAAAGATCATGGGTGGTTACATCAAGATCATGGAGATAGTGAAGGAAAAGTTCAAGACTGTTCACACCAAGTGGAAAGGACAATGCAGTTGGTCCGAATGCCTATAAATAGACTGCATTAGTCGACATTCAAGTTTGAGTTAAAGTGAAATCCCATTTGATCTACTCCAAACTTAAGAGAGTAACATCCAAGACACAACCAAGAGTGAAAAACCGAGTGTTTGTAATTCTAGGAGTGTGAGGGTCGTTGTTATTCTATGTGTACTGCTAGAGGGAATACAATCTCTCCTATCAGTATTGATTTTATCTTATTAGATCAAGTTTTAGGTTGAATAAGATCACTATTTACTTGATTGAATAGATTGATTTTGGTGTGTGGTTTTTCAATACACCTTTTAGGATCTTGTAAGAGATTCGTGTGTATCTCGCTACTTGTTATAGTGATGTTTTTAACCATGAGGTTCGTATAGTCTGGATTACAGACTATACAAAATTTTGAAATCCTTTGCACTGCGTTTTTATGGTTCTGCTGTCATATGTTGTTTTACATGTTGCATAAAATTTTTAACAACACTCTGAAAAATACACGCACACACACTGTCATAACTTATAATGCACCGTCACTTTTTGTCCCCAAGATACACACGCAAGATTGTGTTATCTTTTCCAATCTTCCAAAATATTAACCTTCCCAAATAAGCACGTGGACTAAATCTTCCCAAACAAATCTTCAAGTCCAAGTCAAAGATATAAGCACCTCTTCTAGAATTATACCAAGATTCACCCAAATATTCCTCAACAAACTAATAATCTGGACGCGTATTCCCCTTGTTCCTTCTAGAATATGGGTTGTACTGGGTCACTCAGTGTAGCTTTTTGAAATACAATTTCAGCCCAACAACACTCCATAAAAGACACCTAATTATACTAAAAAACACAAGAATCGATTAAGTGTGGAATAATATCATTAAAAAACACATAAATAATTAATCATACCATCTTAATACAACCGAGTCCAATAAATTGCACTTTAATCTATTAAAAACATGCATAATTTACTACTTATCATTGACCATGACAAAAGCTGGCTTCCACAAAAATATACTCCTACATGAGATAACGATTGTCTCACATTTTTATTTATTTACATATATAATATTTGATGAAATCAATGAAAACTGTCTGTGCTGAATTTTGAACGACAATCTAGTTACAAAATGAGTTAATGAGTCTCAGTATCAAAATTAAATGTCCAACACTATTTCTGGTTAAAATCTTATCTTCAAGTATCCTGTCACTTAACCTTGTAATCATTAACCTAGTTCTATTACACAACCCCTTTAAATGATCTATATTCAATTTATTGTAAGTTCAATTCAAAGAAATTAGGAATTTGCATACATTTGTGCAAAAGATTGATAAGTACAATTTGAAGAAAAAGGGAAGTACACAAGCGATTCAATATCATTGGTGCATTGTTGGAGCAAAAAGGTTTTTAGTCTCATAACTTTTCTTTAATCCATTTTTCATCAAAAGATTTTAATTATCCAATTATAGTCCTATAACTATCTAGATTGTTCAATTTTGGCCCCATTTTCCCCGAAAAACAGAAGAAATCATCATTTTCAGCCAGACGCATGTCACGTGCTTGTAAAAATTGAGGGTTTTTGAGGTCGTAACTGACGTGAATGCTGACTATTAAAAAATAATATAAACAGTAAGAAAATTTCTCATAAATTGCGAAAAAATGAATGTCTTTTAACAATAAGCGTCAACATCAACTTCAAGCATGAAACCCCTCAATTTTAACTGACACATGACTTACATATGATCGAAAATTATGTTTTTCCTATTTTTCAGGAAAATGAGACCAAAATTGGACAATCTAGATAGTTTTGGGACCAAAATTAGATAGTTTAATTTTTTAGGACGAAAATCAGATTACATGAAAGTTATGGGACCAAAAAATCTTTTTTTTCTCTGCATTGTTGAGTTTGCGCTTCACCACACTACTAAATGGAGCTAAAAACTTATGACCATGAACACATACAAAAATTATAAACGAAGATTATGAAATTATAATAAATGAGATATTTTGGTAATTGTAGAAATACAATGCTCTCGTGAAGGCTAGAAGTGTGAGAGAAATAACCGCGAAATGACTCTAGCACCTTCAATTGACTTGACCATATGCAGTTCCAATTTGAATTTTCCTATTTTGCCCAATAATTCAACTTAAACATGAATTACCAAATTTCATTTACAATTTAAGTAAGCCGCTTGATTATCTTATCACGTAACCACTTGATCTCTAGTTAATAAACTCGCATCAAGTGCTATTATTGTTGTTTACAACTCTCGTGCAAATTTTTTCTAAGTAAAAAATGAAGTGAAAATATGGTATACCGAGAAATAAAAAAATTATAACTTACATGATATAGTGAAGTTGGAAAAAAAAAGTCTCATAATATAAATGACGTTCCAATTTTTTCAAATATGAATAAACTATTTCTAGGATATCTAATTTAATTAAAAAACAATCTTGTTATTAAAAAAAACGTAAATTGAGATAGTATACAATTTAAATTGATAATGGAATGATTCATGCATGGTCAACACAATTAATTAAAAGGGCACCAGTTTGTAATAAAAGGCACAAATTGAGCATCAATTTTAAGCACACAATTAAGTTGTATTAAATAGTAAGTAATTATATTGAACCAAAATGATGGTATTATGTTGATTAATAATCAACAATAACATCAAATGACTATAATTATGCACTTACAAAAATAAAAATAAGAAATATGTATAGCCAGACTTCAATAATATTTGTATTGACTATTAAAATTGTAAAATTTAATACATTTATTAATAATTCAATTAATGTAGTCGAATTTTTTATCACAATAGAATAAAAAAAATATTCAAATAATTGATTAAATTTATCATTACATTTTGTATTCATAACAAAGCTATCAAAATTGATACACTTTTACACATTTATGTATGCTACAACATATACATAATACACATAGTAATAATAATAATAAAATTATAATAACAACCCTAAATATTTTTTATTTGCACCATTCTAATAACATTATTAATTATCTGTAAATCCATGAATGAGTAAAAAAAAAACAATTACTATAATATATAAATAATAATATAAGATGTGTGTATATATGTCAAATATTATTAAATGATGTGATAAAAAAGTATAGAGACAAATAAAAATAGGGATTATAGTCAAAGTATGACTCCAATTTTATGTGAGACGTATCATAGGATTTTTTAAGAACCATACCATTTTGATTCATAATACACATAAACTCTTCACCTTGTGATCTCATCAAACTTTCAACGTCGTGAAATCTGATAGATTAACGAAATCGCCAAAGTGTTCTGTTGGGAGATGAATTTAAATAAGATCTTGATTAGATCCCAAAACCCCTAAATATGACATGTTCAGGATAATCTTGATAGTCTGAGTCAGGTTTCAGTATAAAATAGTTAAGGAAGATATCTGCACAATGTAAAGTCAGCAGATATTAATCAGGTGTTGTTACTAAAGACTCGGTAGACTTCTAATGTTCGGGTTATCAAGACTCGGTTATCAAGACTCAGAAGACAAGACAATGTTGTTCAGAGAGGCATCAAGAAATATCTATCTGAATGCATACAAAACTGAGGAAAACACACATTTTCAGAAGAATAGATATTGCCCAAAACATTCAAGTGCATACAAAAGAAACTAAAACTAAGTGTTGTTTAAAGTTGTCTCATTCAGAGAGATTGACCCTAAAAGAGTCGTTTTGTTTGTCTACATTCACTGAAGACAAGAACCAATCAGAGGAAGACAACACTGTACTTTACTAACACCGAAAAGACAGACATCAATTTTTGTCAAGAGTACTACTACGTTCCAGACTACAAAAATTGGTGATTGGCTACATAGTTGCATATTACCTAAAACATGCAAGGGAGTGTTCAAACCCTAAAAATAGCCGTTCATCAATAACTAGAAGAGGAAACTCTTGATGATATCTCTTCCAATGGATAGTTTTTCAAAGAGTGACCTTGGAGAAGTTGCCTATAAATACCAGTGACCTTCACCAGTGAGAGGTTACAAGAAATTACAGCAACTCAAGAGCTCATTCGTATTCTTGCAAATTGAAGCACTCGAAAACCCTAGAATTTCCCAAGTGTTTCACATTGGAGAGAGCTCATTTCACTAAGCCTAGATTTGATAGATATATCCTAATCTTAGAGAGATATCCCAGCCCTTGCATTTGTTCTTGTTGTAAAGGATATCTCACCCTAGTTGGAAACCAACCCAAACCCAAACCCAAACCCTTTGATAAGGTAGTTTGAGTGTGTGTGATTTTTTGGTGAGTTAAGAGTTGAAAATAGTGAATAAGATGCAGGTTAGTCAGCCAAAAAACTCTAGAGGAGAAGTTAGTAAGCTACTTGTGGTAGTCTGAAAACTTGTGTGTCTTTGAGTTAGTAAGTCGCTGCGATGAGTCGACCGAAAAACTCAAGGTAGAAAAGTGAGTAAGTAAGTGCAAAGTGTAAGTCACCGAAAGCTTTAGGAGAAGTGTGTTAAGTAATTTCTCTGAAGATCAGAGAGAGTGGATATAGGAGCTTGAGTCTCTGAACCACTATAATTGCTGTGTTGTTTGCTTTCTGTACTGCATTCTATCTGTTGCACATTTTCACTGAAAGCATACTTTACTGATATTCAGCTGGAACCAATCCAATGAACTTGCATCAAATTGATCACAGCCTTAACCACTGTTTTACTAAGGAAGATATTTTCAGCAAGTTAAAACGAGTATAAATTTAGGGCCAACCATTCCGCACTCTTGATTAGCTAGAACAAATAGTTACCAAACTGAACTAACTCTACTGAGTATTCAGTAAGATAATTATCTGATCCAAGCTTCTCAGGATCTTTGATAAAACTCAAGATTAGTTGGGCTAATCCAAGCTTCAAAAGTCGCCAGATCATTGTCTCGAAAGACTTTTGACTCAGTATGCGATTTGTGCTTCTCGGTAAAATTCTCGTGACAACCTCGACCCATCCGATCTCAGTGAAGAAAAAGTTTTAAAAAAAATCACTGAACACGTGTATTCCCCCCCTCCATACACGTGTAAGACTCGTTTGCACCGGGACCAACAAGTGGTATCAGAGCAGTGGTTCATTTTGACCACTTGCTTGGTAGTCATACTCTATTTGCTGAAAGACTTTGGTGGTCTACTGAATAGATCTTACTGATGATATCTTACAAGGCTCATTCATCTTGCCTTCTAAGAAACTTCTTATGTTCTCTGTTGAGAGCTATGACCTATGGAGACTGAGAATGCAGGCTCATCTATATTCCAAACATGAGAGAATGTGGAGAGTGGTTTCTGAAGGACCATTCAAATACACTGTTGTGAATCCCAGAATTACTGATACTGAGAGGAATGATCCCAGAGATGAATTCCCAAAACCTGATGATCAACTTACTCCTGATGAGAGAAAGTTAGTCAATTTGGACTACATTGCTAAAGATACTCTATATAACACTATTGATGATGGTGTTATGGGGATGATTTCTCACTGTGAAACTACAAAAGAAATATGGGACACACTTGCTATCATGTGTCAAGGCACATATCATATTAAAGAAAACAAGCTTTCTGTTGCTATTGGAAAGTTTGACAACTTTGAAATGGAAGATGGTGAATCCATTGACAAACTGGAAGTCAGATTCACTAGCATTATGAATGATCTGAATGCTCTTGGGAAAAGATACCCACAGAGAGAAGTGACACTGAAAATTCTTAGAGGATTGTCTAAGAAATGGGATATACATGATGTGGTGATTGAAAACACCAAAAACATTGATTCCATGCCATACCAACAAGTTTTCTCTGAACTGAAAGCTTGTGATTTTGTGATTGACAAGAAAACTAAGAAATCTGATAGCAAAGATGATTCTTCATCTAGCAAAAATGTGGCTTTCAAAGCCAAAGAGAAATCCTATAAATCTAGAGAGTCTGAGAACTCACTTGCCAAAAATCAGGATGAGCAAGAGGATAAGCTAGTACTGATGGCAAGGAGGTTTGAAAGACTCAATAGCAGATATGGAAAATATAAGAAATAGTACAGGAACCACAGGTACAAGAATAGGAATAACTCAGAGGCTGAGGACAGATCCACTGAGAAAAGGAAGGACCATAAAACTGAAGGTTCCTCATCCAGGAAGAAGGACTCCAAGACCAAGGAGGAAAGTGATCAGGATGATGATACCAACAGATGCTACAACTGCCAGAAGAAAGGTCACTTTCAGTATGATTGTCCTGATCTGAATGCCAAAGAAAGAAAGGTGAGACAAGCCAAGGGTGATAGAAAAATCTCCAGTAAGAAGGTTATGATTGCTGAAGAAGAAGAACAATCAGAAGAATGATCCAGTTCTTCAGATGAGATATTCTCAGATAGTGACAGTGATGATGTCTGCCTTGTTGTTATGGAGGAGGTAAATTCATCTATCTCTGTTGTTGCTCCTACACAAGCACCTGAGTTTTCAAGTTCATCTGTAACTAGTAACTTTGATCTGATGGATTCTTTTGAGAATCTTATGAAGGACTATTCTGTGTAACAAGAACTGCTCATAGAAACTCAAGAGCAGAATAAGGAACTGACTGCTGAGAATCTGAAGTGGAAAGACTCTAAAAATGTTGAGATCACTTCTCAATTGATGGGAACTACTGATGAACTAGATGTTCTGAAAGTACAACTCTCAGAAAAGGAGAAAGTGATAGAGATCCTGAATGGAAAATTAGAGAAATCCACTGAGGAAATTCAACTTATCAGAACTGAGTTCAATGACCTCTTTGAGAAGCATGAAACTCTAAAGAAAAGTGAGGATAGTGCGCAGAGAAAGTTAGCTCTATTGAATTATGCATCTAAAGTAATAGATGAAATTCGAGTTATCAAAGACTGCAAACTATAAAGGCCGGATTGGGATATAATCCGTGGGGGAACCTCACAAGGTCTTCTCAATGTCGCTTCTAGTAGCACTAAGACTGCCTTTTGTTAAACCCGGTGGCATGTACTAATCTTCATCAAGAACAACCCAAGTGTTTTGGACAAGGGTAAAGGACCTATGGTTTCGAAAAAATCAAGGATCGGGGAAAAAGCCCAAACCTCGTGAAAAGGCTAGAAAACCCTAACACTCAAGAGGGAAATTTTCATCCAAAGATTTCAAAGCCTCAGGCTAAGAATACCAACCTGGAGAAATCTGCACTGAACCATCAAAGGAATTTTCGGAAGAGAAACACTCATCAGAGATATTCTCAACTGAAAAGACCAAGTCCTCAGATTACTGAAAGACCACAATTTCAGTACAGGCAACCTAAACCCCACTTGCCTAAGGGTAAAGGTTTCCTAAACCCAAGTCAGCAGAGACAGAGACCAGCTGCACCAAAGCCAAGGTATTTGAACAAAAGGCCTAAACCCAAGAAGAACTCTAAGGCTCATGTTCATGCTAAGGCTGACACTCATACACAGGGTACTGCTAAGACACCTAGGGTGGTGAATGTGTATGTAGATGTTTATGGGAGACAAATCAGCCACTCTAAAGTAATTAGAATTATCAGGCAGATTTGGGTTCCAAAAGGTACAGTTAACCTGGTAGGACCCTACACCAAATGGGTACGTAAGACCTGATCTGTATTTCAGGTGAAGGAAAAGGGCACAGAGCTGAATGAAGACAACAAAGCCCTGATGAGAGGAAATAAATTGGCTCCTGTTACATGGTATCTGGACAGTGGATGTTCAAGACATATGACAGGATATAAGCAATTACTCACTGACTATGTTGAGCAAAAGAGCCCTTAGATTACATTTGGAGACAACTCCAAAGGACGGACTGAAGGATATGGAACTCTTGAAGTTGATTCTGTTCATATCCATGGTGTTTCATATGTGTCTGGTTTTAAGCATAACTTGCTTTCAATCAGTCAATTCTGTGACAAAGGATTCAGTGTTGAGTTCTCAAAGAACTTATGTTATGTGAAAGATAATACTTCACAACAAATATTACTGACTGGTACTAGAAAAGGAAATGTGTATCTTGCAGATTGGAAATTATCTCCTAAAGATACATGTTTGGTTGCAAAAAGTTCTACTAATACCAGTTGGTTGTGGCACAAAAGGTTGAATCACTTAAACTTCAAAACCCTGAATAAACTTGCAAGATTAGCACTTGTGAGGGGATTACCAAATGAAGTGTTCAGTAAAGACCATGTATGTGATGCTTGTCAGAAAGGAAAACAAATAAGAGCATCATTCAAAAGCAAAGTAGAAGTGTCTACTGACAGAATTCTACAACTGTTACATATGGATCTCTTTGGTCCAGTGACACCTGTGAGCACTAATGGCAGAAATATACACTTGTGGTAGTTGATGACTACTCTAGATACACATGGGTCATATTCTTACTCAGTAAGAAAGAAATTCAGACAAAACTGCCTGAACTACTGAAAAGGCTCAGTACTGAAAAGAACCTGAGTGTGGTAAAAATTAGATCAGATAAAGGAACTGAATTTATCAACCATATTATATCTGATTATTTTCTAGAAAATGGAATAGCTCATGAAACATTAACTGCAAGGACCCCACAACAGAATGGTGTTGCTGAAAGAAGAAATAAGACTCTGAAAAAAGCTGCAAGAACAATGATTGCTAAAGCTGATATTCCTAAGAGATTTTGGGCTAAAGCTATCAACACTGCATGCTACTCTCAGAACAAATCCATGCTGACCAAGAATCAAGGAAAAACTCCTTATGAGTTGTGGAATGAAAGGAAGCCTCTTGTTTCTTTCTTTCGTGTGTTTGGTTGCAAGTGTTTCATATACAATAATGGTAAAGATCAGTTGAAAACCTTTGATAGCAAAGCTGATGAAGGGATATTCTTAGGATATTCTGAAGTCAGTAAAGCCTTCAGAGTTTAAAACTGTAGGACTCTTATTGTGGAAGAAACACCTCATGTTGTTTTTGATGAATCTACTTGTGTTCAGAAGAAACAGGAACATGACTCAGGAGATTTGACCAACAGAATCACCAGACTTAGCCTGAAAAAGAATGATAAAACATCCTCTGAACCTGAAAAGAAGAAGTCAATCACTTTCTATGAGTGGAGTGAATCTGACTCAGATAAAGAAGTTCGGGATGGAAATACTCAGGATGGTGAGACTCAGGAAGGAAATTCTCCACTAAAGGAAAGCCAACATACTGAAGCTTACCAATCTGAACATACACTAGTTCAGACTCAGGTATGTAATGCCGATGAAGATGTGGTCACAGCTGAGGCAAACTCTGAATCTATCAACAAAGGGGAAACAAATGTCTCTGACAATGTTCTGAATGGAATTTCCCCTGAAGAAGATGATTCACTCTCTCCGTTTCTGTTGTTCCCTGAATTTGATGAATTACCTGAACCTAACATTTCTGATGTTGAGGATACTACTGAAGGGGGAACATCCAGGAGAAGATGGTTGGATAGTCATCCTACAAGTCAGATTGTGGGTGATTTATCAGAAGGAGTTAAAACAAGAAGGTTCCATGGAGAAAGTGCTTTGTTCTGTTGCTTCCTATCTGAAAAAAAACCTACTGAGATTGAAGAAGCTCTTCAAGATTCATTATGGATTACTGCTATGCAAGAAGAGCTGAATCAGTTCACAAGAAATGAAGTTTGAGAGCTAGTGGACAGACCTAAGAGGCACAATGTGATTGGAACTAAGTGGGTGTTCAAGAATAAGAGAGATGAAAACAACAACATTGTGAGAAACAAGGTAAGGCTAGTTGCACAAGGTTATTCCCAAGAAGAAGGCTTGGATTATGATGAAACCTTTGCACCTGTTGCAAGACTAGAAGCCATCAGAATGTTTCTTGCATATGCTGCCCACATGAAATTCACAGTCTATCAAATGGATGTGAAAAGTGCATTTCTGAATGGTGTGCTTAAGGAAGAGGTTTATGTGGAACAACCTCCAGGTTTTTGTCAGAATGACCAAGTTTACAGGCTCATGAAAGCCTTATATGGTCTTAAACAAGCACCCAGAGCATGGTATGATACCCTTTCTCAATTTCTTACTGACCACGGTTTTATCAAAGGAACTGTTGATAGGACTTTGTTTAGGATAGAAGATGGGAAAGATATTTTACTAGTTCAGATTTATGTGGATGACATCATATTTGGATCTCAAAATCATCAGTTGTGTGAGAAGTTCTCAGCTCTGATGAAAGGAAAGTTTGAGATGTCTACGATGGGGAAGATGAATTTCTTTCTTGGACTTCAGGTAAAACAGACTAAGGAAGGAATATTCATCAATCAGGCAAAATACACCAGAGATCTGATTGCTAAGTATGGTGTACAGAATTGCAATGCAGTTAGAATTCCCATGAATACTAACTACAAGATGGATCCTAATCCTGAAGGCAAATCAGTAAATCACACTGATTATAGAGGGATCATTGGATCATTGCTCTATCTCACAGCAAGTAGGCCTGATATTACCTTTGTTGTTGGGATATGTGCAAGATACCAAGCTAATCCTAAGGCTAGTCACATGGAGGCTGCCAAAAAGATTCTGAAATATCTTAAAGGCACTGTGAATAGAGGATTATGGTATCCAGCTGATGATAACCTTGAATTAACTGGTTATTCAGATGCTAATTATGGAGGATGTAGAATTGACAGGAAGTCTACTACAGGAACTTGTCAATTTCTTGAAAGTAAACTGATATCATGGTTTTCAAAGAAACAGACCTCAGTAGCAACCAGTACTACTGAAGCTGAATACATGGCTGCAGGAAGCTGTTGTGCACAGATTCTTTGGCTCAGACAACAGTTGAGGGATTATAAGATTATAGCCAATGAAGTACCTATATTTTGTGATAATAATAGTGCAATTGCTATTACACAAAATTCAGTATTGCACACCAGATGTAAGCATGTTGATATCAGACATCACTTCATCAGAGATCATGTTGAAAAGAAGGATATAAGAATGGAGAAAATTCACACTGATAAACAAAGAGCTGATATCTTGACTAAACCTTTGGCTGAATCAAGATTTCAGGAACTATCAGTTGAATTAGGTATGTTGGATCCAAGTGAATAAGGCAAATTTGAAAAATTGTAGGTTTTCAGATGCATGAAGTTTTTCAGGTTCTACTGAAAAACTCAGTATAAAATGAAGGTCCTGAACACTGAGTCTTGGGAAACTCAGTAATCCTGAAGTTCACTACTCAGTTTTATACTGACATTTTATCAAGGTCAAAACTCAGTAAGACTATTAATTAAAATTAGTCTGAAGAAGTTATTGACTCATGCACCTCATTTATTCTATAACTGAATCTCAGAAATCATTGGCAATAAATGATAAAACACCTGAGGAAATAATTGGGCGGACGTTTGAAATTCTCGAGGAAAGTCAATGGTCTGCAGGAACAGTAATTAAATGTGTTGTTCATTAATCACCAATAAGGATGAAAATTGGAGGCTAGTACTCTCTAGTTGTCCTTTCAACTACCCGATTTAGCCTAAATTGATCCTAACCATTGATTCTTTCAAATCTGCATGATTATTCTTGGATCAAAACCAATTCCAAATATATACCCATTCAAACTTCCTTTATACATTGTTGGGAGATGAATTTAATAAAGAAGTTTTGATTAGATCCCAAAAACCCCTCAGTATGACATGTTCAGGATAATCTTGATAGTCTGAGTCAGGTTTCAGCATAGATTGTTCAGGAAGATATCTGCAT
This sequence comes from Stenogyne calaminthoides, assembly GCA_037126765.1. Taxonomy (NCBI): domain Eukaryota; kingdom Viridiplantae; phylum Streptophyta; class Magnoliopsida; order Lamiales; family Lamiaceae; genus Stenogyne; species Stenogyne calaminthoides. The sequence goes on along the minus strand of JBBCBC010000002.1, from coordinate 9,444,797 downwards.
AATGTATAGTTAGCGAGATAGATCAAAGTTAGATCTTGAAGTTATCAAGAACTCGGAAGGTAATGAGTAACTAAAGAATCGAGAAAACCGAATGTTCAAAAAAGGTAAAGAGATGTCAAGAAATGAAGACTTCGGATATTATCAAGACTCAAGAAGTTTTCAAGACACCAAGACTCAAGAAGTTGTTGAAGACAATCAAGACTCCGTGAAGTTCTTTGAGACACATCAAGACTCGATGAAGTTGTCAAGACACTAAAGACTTCGATGAAGTTCTCAAGACATCAAGACTCGAAGAAGTTCTGTCAAGACATCAAGACTCAAGAAGTTGTCAAGACACTTTGAAGACTCAAGAAGATACATCAATACTCAAGATAACTTGAATGTTCGTAGGCACCTCAATAATATTTATCCAAGACTACAAAACAGAGAAAAAACGCACATGTTCGTAAAAAGTAGATATTGCCCAAAAACATTCTAGTATGCATAAAAAGGAACTAAGTCTAAGTGTTGTTTAAGGTTGTCTCATTCGGAGAGATTGACCAAAAAGAGCCGTTTTGTTTGTCTACATTCATCAAGACAAGAACCAATCGAGAGGAAGACAACATCAGTACTTCACCGACAATCGAAAGCGACAGACCCTCAATTATGTCGAGAGTACTAAGTTCCGCATCGCAAAAAATTGGGGATTGGCTACATGACCGTGATATTTCCAAAAACATGCAAGGGAGTGTTCAAACCCTAAAAATAGTCGTTCATCAAACACCAGAAGAGGAAACTCATAAAGCTATCTCTTCCAACGGATAGTTTTTTCAAAGAGTGAGCTTGGTGAAGTTGCTATAAATACCAAAGACCCTTTACATTGAGAGGTTACGGGAAATTTCAAAGCAACTCAAGAGCTCATTCAGATATTGCAAATTGAAGCACTCAAAAACCCTAGAATTTCCCAAGTGTTTCACATTGGAGAGAGCTCACTATTCTAAGCCTAGATTGATAGATATATCCAAAGCTTAGAAGAGATATCCTAGTCTTTGCTTTAGTTCTTATTGTAAAGGATATCTCACCCTAGTTGAAACTAACCCAAAACCCAAAACCCTTTGTTAAGGTAGTTTGTGTGTGTTTTGTTGGTGAGTTGGAGTTGTAAAGAGGAGAAAGCTACAAAGTGAGTTAGCCGTAAAACTCTAGAGAAGAAGTTAGTAAGCTACTTGTGGTAGTCCGAACACTTGTGTGTGTTTGAGTTAGTAAGTCGCAGGAGAGTCGGCCCGAAAAACTCAAGGTAGAAAAGTGAGTAAGCTACAATGAGTTAGCCCGAAAAGCTTTAGGAAGTGGTTAAGGAATTTCTCTCAAGATCGAAAGAGTGGGCGAGGGAGCTTGAGTCTCCGAACCACTATAATTGTTGTGTTGTTTGCTTTCACATCTTTGCATTTATCTGTTACATGTTTTTCATTTGAAAGCATATTTCATCGATATTCGCTTGGAACCAATCCAATTTAATCGCATAAAAATTGGTCACAAAATTAATCAATCGATTTATTAAAGGAAGAAGATATTTCGCAAAGCTAAAAACGAGTATAAACTTAGGGCCAACCATTCCAAGACACTTGAGTAGCTAGAAACAGATAGTTACCAAACTGAACTAACTCTACCGAAAGTGTTCAAGAAGATAATTATCTCGATCCAAACTCCTCGGGATCTCCGATAAATTCAGATCGCTTGGGCTAATCTGCTTCAAAAACAAATTTCAGATCATTGTCTCAATGAGACTTTGACTCGTGGCAATCCGTGCTTCTCATGACAAAAATATCGGGATAACTCCGACCCATCCGACCTCGAAGAAAAAAAGTTTGAAAAATCACTAAACACGTGTATTTACCCCCCCCTCATACACGTGTGAGACTCGTTAGCACCGGGACCAACAAGTGGTATCGAAAGCGGTGGTTCATTTTGACCACTTGCTTTGGTAGCCATAGACTATTTGGTCAAAAGACTTTGGTGGTCTACTTGAATAGATCTGCTTTGGTCGATATCTTACAAGGCTCACTCATCATGCCTTCTAAGAAACTCCCTATGTTCTCTATTGAGAGCTATGACCTATGGAGACTGAGAATGCAGGCTCATCTATATTCAAAACATGAAAGAATGTGGAGAGTGGTTTCTGAAGGACCATTCAAATTTACTGTTGTAAATCCCGAATCATCGAGCATCGAGAGAAATGATCCTGGGATGAATTTCCTAAACCCGATGACCAATCGACTCGATGAGAGAAAGTTAGTCAATCCGACTACATTTCTAAAGATACTTTGTATAAAGACTATTGATGATGGTGTTATGGGGATGATTTCTCACTGTGAAACTGCAAAAGAAATATGGGACACACTTGTTGTTATGTGTCAAGGCACAGATCATATTAAGGAAAACAAACTTTCTGTTGCTATTGGAAAGTTTGATGGCTTTGAAATGGAAGATGGTGAGTCCATTGACAAACTTGAGGTCGATTCACTAAAGATCATGAATGATCCGAGTGCTCTTGGGAAAAGATACCCACAGAGAGAGAAGTGACAATTGAAAAAATCTTAGAGGATTGTCTAAGAAATGGGATATACATGTTGTGGTGATTGAAAACACCAAAAATATTGATTCCATGCCATACCAACAAGTTTTCTCTGAACTGAAAGCTTATGAGTTTGTGATTGACAAGAAAACTAAGAAATCTGACAGCAAAGATGATTCTTCTAGCAAGAATGTGGCTTTTAAAGCCAAAGAGAAAACTCAGAAAACTAGAGAGTTCTAAAACTCACTTGCCAGAAATCAGGATGAGCAAGAGGATAAGCTAGTACTGATGGCAAGGAGGTTTGAAAGACTCAATAGCAGATATGGAAAATATAAGAAATACTACAGAAATCACAGGTACAAGAGAAACTTAGAAGTTGAGGACATATTCACTGAGAAAAGAAGGACCAGAAAGCTGAAGGATCCTCATCCAAGAAGAAGGACTCCAAGACCAAGGAGGAAAGTGATCAGGATGATGATACCAACAGATGATGCTAACAACCGTCGAGAAAGGTCACTTTCAATATGATTGTCCCGAAATGAAAAGCAAAGAAAGAAAGGAGAGACAAGCCAAGAGAGACAGGAAGATCTCCAGCAAGAAAACTATGATTGCAGAAGAGGAAGAACATTCTGAAGAAGGTTCCAGTTCATCAGATGAGATTTTCTTTAACGATGGAAAGATGATGTCTCATCTTATGGCCGTGTGTTGGGATATTTTAGTTTTGATGAATTATGCCAAAACATTATTAACTTGTGTTATTAAAGTTAATCTACAAATAACAAGTTGAGGGGAAACGAGAGAACAAATTGAGGGGGAACTCACGAAATCAGACGTAAATGATCGAGATCAAACGAGGTTGCATTTAGACCGACGAGATCGATGAGCAAGATGAGTCCCGGTTAACTCGATGAGCTGAGCAAAATCAAGAGAAGAAAAGCTAAGCCACCGATCGTAAGATCGATGACTGTAATGCACTGATCGATGATCGTAAGAACAATGAAAGAGATATGGTGATCGTAAGAGCGCATAAGTCGATCAAAAGAAATTGACTAGAAGATCGTAAGAGAAGGTTGCGCATCGTAAGAGGAGCAGATGAGACTAACGAGATCGACGTGATCGAGATCGAGCATGAAGATGAGCAGATGATCAAGATCGACGTGATTGAGATCGAGATGCTAAACCGATATGCTAACCTAATATGCTAACTCGATGTACTAACTGATGCAGATATACCGATATGATGACTGATGCTATAATCGATCCGATCATGTGAGCCGACGATCAAAGTAGAAGAAATCGACATCGAGAAACTAGAAATCAGATACTAGATCGTAAAAGAAGTCATCTCAAGAGAAGTCATCCAAGTCATATTCATCGAGAATCGAATGCTACCGATGATCGGTTAGCTCGAAAGTGATCTAGTGACTGAGGGTCGATTGTCTGAAGATGAAGAACCAACTCACCACTTTCGAGTGTCAAGATGCTTGATCGCACAAGATCCACCAAGAGAAGTCACCAAGGCTCAGATAGACCTGAAGGCTCAGATGGAACTGAAGACACTAAGACTCAGAGAATCCTGAATGATTCCAAGGCGAGGAATCTGAAGAATATATCCGCTAGAATCACCGACGTGGACTAATGAGAGGAAGACAACCACCCGAGAAGCCGACAGATTTACAAGAATAGTATGGATTTGAATGTGATTCTCTCCAACGGTAACATTCAAATCCACACTATAAATACAAGGTCTTTCATCATTCTAGAGTGTGGAAGTGCGGAGAAGATAGCAAACAATGCTACAGAGCCAAAGAGAGTTATACCCAAAGCATTCCCACCATAGAACACAAGTCTGTAGATATACAAATATGTTCAAGAGTGTTCTAGAACCCAATCTAAGCAACCCACGATGTATCCTACGCTTAGAGAGATTTTCCCAACCTTAGCATTGAGGCTAAACAAATGTAAGGGAAAATCTCAACCTAGTTGGAAACCAAACAAACCTTACCCAAATCAGTCGGTTATGTTTGTAGGTGAGTGTGAACTCCCAAACATCTAAAGAATCCCGAAAGGGAGGGTAGGCAATCCCGAGTGAGGGTGATAAGTCCCGTTGGAGTGTGAACTCGGTAAACATCTTTAGGCAATCCCGTGGAGAGTGATAAGTCCCGATTGAGTGAGAGCTCGTTAAATATCTAGAGGCGAACCCGAGAGGGTGATAAGTCCAGTTGGAAGAAATTTCCCTAGGAAGAGGGAGAGTGGATGTAAGAGCTTGAGCCTCCGAACCACTATACATTGTTGTGTTGTTTACTGCTTTATGTTCTTATATTGTCATATGCATTCGATTATAAGCAAAACACAACACATGAGCTTAAAACGCAAAAATCTGTAATCACCATTCCTTCACCCCTGTTTTTATATGCATCGCACGACATGTTTGCTTCCGCACGCGCAAAATGGGTTTTCCACCGGGACCATCACTGTGGAGGAGGTAAATTCTTCTATCTCTGTTGTTGCTCCTACACAAGCACATGAATTCTCAAGTTCAACTGTAAACAGCAACTTTGACGTGATGGATTCGTTTGAGAATCTTATGAAGGACTATTCTGTGTTACAAGAACTACTCACTAAAACTCAAGAGCAGAACAAGGAACTGACTGCTGAGAATCTGAAGTGGAAAGACTCTAAAAATGCTAAGATCACTTCTCAATTGATGGGAACTACTGATGAACTGGATGTTCTGAAAGTACAACTCTCAGAAAAAGAGAAGGTGATAGAGATCCTGAATGGAAAATTAGAGAAATCTACTAAAGAGATTCAAATTTATCAAAATCGAAGTTCAATGACCTCTTTGAGAAGCATGAAACTCTAAAGAAATGTGAGGATAGTCTTGCAGAGAAAGTTAGCTCTATTGAATTATGCATCTAAAGTAATAGATGAAATTCAGAGTTATCAAAGACCTGCAACTATAAAAGCTGGATTTGGATACATTCCAGGGGGAACCTCACAAGGTCTTCTGAATGTTGCTTCTAGTAGCACCAAGACTGTCTTTGTTAAACCAAATGCATCTAATCTTCTTAAAAAAAAGAATGTTCCCAGTTTTAGACAAGGGTAAATGACCTATGGTTTGAAAAAACCGAAAGTTCAGGAAGAAAGCCCAAAACCTCGTGAAAAGGCTAGAAAACCCCTAACACTCAAGAGAAATTTTCAAAGCCAAGATTTCAAAGCCTCAAAGCAAGAATACCAACCTCAAGAAATCAGACCGAACAAATTGGAGGAATTTTCAGAAGAGAAACACTCAGCAGAGATATTCTCAACTGAAAAGACCAAGTCCTCAAATTACTGAAAGACCACAACTTCAGTACAGGCAACCTAAACCCCACTTGCCTAAGGGTAAAGGTTTCCTAAACCCAAGTCAGCAGAGACAGAGACCAGCTGCACCAAAGCTAAGGTATTTGAACAAAAGGCCTAAACCCAAGAAGAACTCTAAGGTTCATGTTCATGCTAAGGCTGACACTCATACACAGGGTACTGCTAAGGCACCTAGGGTGGTGAATGTGTATGTAGATGTTTATGGGAGACAAATCAGCCACTCTAAAGTAATTAGAATTATCAGGCAGATTTGGGTTCCAAAAGGTACAGCTAACCTGGTAGGACCCTACACCAAATGGGTACGTAAGACCTGATTTGTATTTCAGGTGAAGGAAAAGGGCACAGAGCTGAATGAAGACAACATAGCCCTGATGAGTGGAAATAAATTGGCTCCTGTTACATGGTATCTGGACAGTAGATGTTCAAGACATATGACAGGATATAAGCAATTACTCACTGACTATGTTGAGCAAAAAGGCCCTCAGATCACATTTGGAGACAACTCAAAAGGACAAACTGAGGGATATGGAACTCTTGAAGTTGATTCTGTTCATATCCATGGTGTTTCATATGTGTTTGGTTTAAAGCATAACTTGCTTTCTATCAGTCAATTCTGTGACAAAGGATTCAGTGTTGAGTTCTCAAAGAACTTATGTTATGTGAAAGACAATACTTCACAGAAAATTTTACTGACTGGTACTAGAAAAGGAAATGTGTATCTTGCTGATTGGAAATTATCTCCTAAAGATACATGTTTGGTTGCAAAAAGTTCCACTGATACCAGTTGGTTGTGGCTCAAAAGACTGAATCCCTTAAACTTTAAAACCCTGAACAAACTTGCAAGATTAGCACTTGTGAGGGGGTTACCAAATGAAGTGTTCATTAAAGATCATGTTTGTGATGCCTGTCAGAAAGGAAAACAAATCAGAGAATCTTTCAAAAGTAAAGTAGATGTTTCTACTAACAGAATACTGCAACTGTTACATATGGATCTCTTTGGTCCAGTAACACCTGTAAGCACAAATGGTAGAAAATATACACTTGTGGTAGTTGATGACTACTCTAGATACACATGGGTCATATTCTTACTTAGTAAGAAGGAGACTCAGACAAAACTGCCAGAAATACTGAAAAGGCTCAGTACTGAAAAGAATCTGAGTGTGGTCAAGATCAGATCAGATAAAGGAACTAAGTTTATCAATCATATCATATCTGATTATTGTGCAGCAAATGGAATAACCCATGAAACATCACCGCAAGGACCCCACAAATGTAATGGTGTTGTTGAAAGAAGAAATAGGACTCGAAAAGAAGTTCGCAAGAACAATGATTGATGAAAGCCGATATTCCTAAGAGATTTTGGGTCAAGCTTATAAACACCGATGCTACTCTCGTAATGCATCCATGTCGACCAAGAATCAAGGAAAACTCCATATGAGCCGTGGAAATGAAAGGAAGCCTCTTGTTTTTTTTTTTTTTGTGTTTGGTTGCAAGTGTTTCATACACAATAATGGTAAAGATCGGTTGAAAACTTTTTGATAGCAAAGCCGATGAAGGGATATTCTTAGGATATTCTCAAGTCAAGAAAGCCTTCCGAGAGTTTACAACCTGAGGACTCTTATTGTGGAAGAAATACCTCATGTTGTTTTTGATGAATCTACTTGTGTTCGGAAAAAAAGAACATGACTCAGAGAATTGACCAAGAGAATCACCGACTTAGCCCTCAAAAAGAAATCCTCTGAACTCCGAAAAGAAGAAGTCACCACTTTCTATGAATGGAGTGAATCAGACTCGCATAAAGAAGTTCGGGATGAAAAAAAACTCGGGATGGTGAGACTTAGGATGAAAATTCTTCATCAAGGAAAGCCAACACACCGAAGTTTACCAATCAACATACACCGTTCGAGTGCTCAGTATGTAATGCCGATGAAGATGTGGTCACAACTGAGGCAAACACTGAATCTATCAACCAAGAAGGAACAAATGTCTCTGACAATGTTCTGAATGGAATTTCCCCTGAGGAAGATGATTCCCTTTCTCCTTTTCTGTTATTCCCTGAATTTGATGAACTGCCTGAACCTAACATTTCTGATTTTGAGGACACTACTGAAGGGGGAACATCCAGGAGAAAATGGTTGGATAGTCATCCTACAAATCAGATTGTGGGTGATCTATCAGAAGGAATAAAGACAAGACAGTTCCATGGTGAAAGTGCTTTATTCGGCTGTTTTCTATCAGAAAAGGAACCTACTGAGATTGAAGAAGCTCTACAAGACTCATTATGGATTGTTGCTATGCAAGAAGAATTGAATCAATTCACAAGGAATGAAGTTTGGGAGCTAGTGGACAGACCTAAAAGGCACAATGTGATTAAAACTAAGTGGGTGTTCAAGAATAAGAGAGATGAAAACAACAACATTGTGAGAAACAAGACAAGGCTAGTTGCACAAGGTTATTCCCAAGAAGAAGGCTTGGATTATGATGAAACCTTTGCACCAAGCAAGACTAGAAGCCATCGATTGTTTCTTGCATTTGTCGCCTACATGAAATTCACATACCATCGATGGATGTGAAAAGTGCATTTCTGAATGGTGTGCTTAAGGAGGAAGTATATGTGGAACAACCTCCAGGATTTTGTCAAAATGACCAAGTTTACAGGCTCAGGAAAGCCTTGTATGGTCTTAAGCAAGCACCCCGAGCATGGTATGATACCCTTTCTCGCTTCTTCATCGACCATGGTTTTATCAAAGGAACCGTTGATAGGACTTTGTTCAGATAGAAGATGGAAAGGATATTTTACTAGTTCGGATCTATGTGGATGACATCATATTTGATCTCCAAATCATCGCTTGTTTGAAAAGTTTTCTACTTTGATGAAAGGAAAGTTTGAGATGTCAATGATGGGTGAGATGAATTTCTTTCTGGACTTCGCGTGAAACAAACTAAGGAAGGAATATTCATCAATCAAGCAAAATACACCAAAGGATCCGATTGCAAAGTATGGAGTATGATTGCAATGCAGCTAGAATTCCCATGAATACTAACTACAAGATGGATCCCGATCCTCAAGGCAAATCGTAAAATCACAATCGATTATAGAGGATCATTGATCACCGCTATATCTCACAACAAGTAGGCCCGATATAACATTTGTTGTTGATATGTGCAAGATACCAAGCTAATCCTAAGGCTAGTCACATGGAGGTCGCCAAAAAGATTCAAAATATCTTAAAGGCACCGGAATAGAGGATTATGGTATCCAACCGATGATAACCTTGAATTAATCGGGTTATTCGGATGCCGACATGGAGGATGTAGAATTGATAGAAGTCTACCACAGAACTTGTCAATTTCTTGAAGTAAACCGATATCATGGTTTTCAAAGAAACAAACCTCAAGAGCAACCAAAGACTAGTGAAGCTAAATACATGGTCGCAGGAAGTCAAGTGCAGCATGTATTCTTTGGCTCGCATAACAATTGAGGGATTATAAGATTATAGCCAATGAAGTACCTATATTTTGTGATAATAATAAAGGTAATTGCTATTACACAAAATCTCAGATTGCACACCGCATAAAGCATGTTGATATCGTACATCACTTCATCGAGATCATGTTGAGAAGAAAAGACATCGAATGGGAGAAAATTCATACTAATAAACAGAGAGGCGATATCTTGACTAAACCTTTGGCTTAATCAAGATTTCGTGAACTATCGGTTGAATTAGGTATGTTGATCCATGTGAATAAAGCAAATCAAAAAATTGAAGGTTTTCGATGCATGAAGTTTTCTCGTGTTTTTATTGAAAAACTCAGGATAAAATTGAGAGTCCCGAACACCGAGTCTTGGGAAACCCGCTTATCCTCAAGTTTAGTACTTAGTATTATAATCGACATTTTATCAAGGTCAAAACTCAAGAAGACCGATGGAGAAAATTAGTCCAAGAAGTATTTACTCATGCACCACATTTATTGTCTATCCAATCTCAAAGAATCATTGGCAATAAATGACAAAACATCTAAAGAAATAATTATGACCTTTGAAATCCACGAGGAAAGTCAATGGTCCGCAGAACAAATAATTAAATGCATTGTTCATTAATCACCAATATGGATAAATTGGCTGGCTAAGTACTTTCAAAACCGCCCTTTTCAAATAATTCCCGCTTAGTCGATTTTTAATCTTGATCGTCAAAACCTCCATCTACGCCGATTTTCCATAAATCAAAATCCCATATCCATTGGAAAAATTTCTTTCAAAGCCCTATTCCAAAAAAAAGCCTTCATCTTCACAAAACTCGCTCAAACACTCGATTGCCTTAAATTTTCACCTATCTCAAAACCCTTCACCGTAAATTCTCCAAAATGACACTTTTGTATAATAATACAAACTCGCCATTTCCAATAAACCTTGGTATGAATATGTCATTTCTTCTAGAAAGCTCATCCAATGCAACCCACGGCGATGGCGGAGGCGCTGCATATGATTCGCATGGCAAAGCTTATTTGTCCGGGTCGCAAATCAACCAGATGTTGAATATGCCAAGGAGGTAATTGAGTTTGTTTCTAATATGCAATTGATGACAAAAATTGCATAGAGTCTAAGATTACGGTGTTGCATTTGGAACATAATACAAAATATGTGGATTTTGTTAGTGAATTATATATTATTCCTAAGAATCAATGCCATATATGAGTTAAGGATAGAGGTGAAGACCTACGGATATACATGATGGGTAGGGAACAAGAGTATTTGGATAAAATTATTGAGCATCCAAAGAAAGTTTGAAGCTACTTTGAATAAGAGGCATTTGAAGCCTAAATATCGAAAGTATTGTTGATATTGTAAACAAATGCATTATGAGTAGATCTGGTAGTTTCGAACAGATAAACACGCCTAAGTTAAGGCTAATGGCGGCGATTGAAGATTCACCTACTACGTAATTCAATTGGTTGCATTATTTGATCAAGGTGGTGAGTGATCAAGCCAAACAAATTCAGAAGGTGAATGGCTCTGTAGTTATCAAGGGAAAAATTCTACATGCAACCAAGATTGCATTTATCTTGGAAACGTGCAGAGAAGAGGAGGACATTTTTGCCGATTCCACTTCCTTTCCAAATTCAAAAATCATGTTCAAACCAATGAAGAATACTTTGAGAGGAAAGAAAGAGAAAAACACTGAGTCTCAGAAGGAGACTGCCGAAGAGGAAACTGGGGAAGATACAACAGTTCCGAAAATGTTGAACATCACATCATACAGAGGAGAAGAGTGGTGGAATGTCCGAGACAACCGCCTCGATCAATTCTCAAAGCCGTAAAGACAAAGCTCAGGATGAATGCTGTTGACTTTGATGAATTGGTGAAAAAGAAGTTAGCTGAAAGGGAAGATACTGAAATAATAAATGCATCAAGTTCTCATGATCAGAACAAAGATGGAGATCAGGGAGGTGATGCAGAAAGGAAATCTGAGGGGGGGAAGGAACCCGCATGACATCGAGAAAGAAAAAGAGATCGAAAAGTCGATAGAGAAGGACATCGATAACAGACAGACTGATATCACACATCCTCAGACTGAAGTTAGCACTCTTCAGGTATCTTTTGACACTATTATACATTATGCTAAAGCTACTGAAGTTCCTACCTTTAAATCATATGTATGATATGCGATCGAGGCTCAATTGAGCAACCGGGCCGCTTGGAGACAATTGTTTTGCCTCCAGAAATTAATTTCACTCATATCCTGGATAAATTGGAGAAGGTGGTGCCAATGGTGGAGAAAGTGACTCAAATTGAAGAAACCTTGGCAAGCCAATCTCAAAAGTCGAAAAATCGAAGTTCATCTTCGCATTACATCTTAACTACAAACAACTCTTGCAGATAAAATGACTACTTTGGAAGGAAAGATTGATGTAGTCAAAACTGAGCTCATTGCAGAGATGGAGCAAAGGTATCAAACCAGAACTGCTTACCTTGAAGCTAAACTGATTGGGAAGAATGATCAGATAATCAAGATAGCTGTTGAGGAAATGGGCTCCCTGCTCATGACCAAGATGACAGACATGATGCATGAAGTGTTCTCAAAGCAGTTTACTCCACTCGCAGATGAATTCTCAATGGCCAAGAATTACATGATGAGGCTAGAGGATGAGCATGATTAGTTGGCAGGGGTAGTACGCAGTATGGGCAAGGAGCAATACTATATGGATACTACACTGACTCAACTACTCCCAAGGTATGGTGGCAAAAAGGGGGAAAGGCCTAGTGGCAAATTAAGTGAGTTGTTGGCACAAACCTTGAAGACAAAGGCTCAAAAAGAAGCTGAAGGAAAGAAAATTTTGGATGCCTTAAGTGAGATTGAAGCCACTGAGAAACTGAAGTTCAAAGAAGCAGAAAAACCTACCTTCACTCAAACATCTTAGCAAACCATTCATGAAGTAATTGGTGAAAAACTGAGTGATAGAAGGATGATTGAGACAAGCAAAGCCGTGAAGAAGAGCAAGTCGACACGAAAGAGAAAGGCTGTTGCATTCGTGGAACAAGAAAAGAAGAAAAGAGCTAAAGTTTCAAAACCTACTCAGAGGAAGTTGATAATGTAATTTGAAGAATCTGAGGAAGAAACTGAAACTCAGAAAGAAGTCTTCGATACCAAGAAAACTCTGAAAGTTCTTCCGATTAAAAAAGAGAAGAAGACTGCTGCTTCAGTTTTAGGTGTTCCACTGATCAGGAAGAAGAAAGAAGAAGAGTAGAAAAGAAGAGGTGGTTTTAAAAAGTTTTTAAGCAAAAATGAGGGTACTGGAAAAGACTCGTAAGGGCCGCACATCGACAAGTGGATGCCTATACAGTTCAATGATGCATGGGAAGAGATCAAGAGAACCTTCTAGTTCTATTATGAGATTCTGAGAGAATGGAGGGGGAGTAGCTCGGATAAGAATGAAGCCTTCATTGAGTACTTACTGACATTCTATCCTAAATACCTGCAAAGTTGGATCAACATGGCAGATGAAGGAAACACGCAGATAAGTAGCCCCTGTCCATACATGTACCCAAATTCCTAGGTTTGAGAATGACTATGTGAATGAAGAAGCCATTTCTCAGGAAATAACCCAGTATGCCATCCAGCTAGGCCTAACAGGAAACAACCCTGATATCATCAAGGCAAGGGATGAACTGAAGAAGAGATACTACGGGATGTTCAACCTGGAAGTGCCAGAGGATGAAGTGGAAGAAGACTGAAGACTTTGTTCTTCTGATTTATTTTTTATTTTCATTGTAATTTGTAACTCTTATCCTATATCAATGAAAATTTTATCTTTATGCTCAAAAGATAATGTCTCATTATCTTTTTACATGTCTTTAAATACTTGATATGCCAGATTGTTTAGAAAATTGTTGGGTGAAATACCATTTTGGTTTGTAATAGATAAACCAAACCCAAGGATAGGTTAGGTTTTTCTTAAATGTAACAAGATGGTTTTGGCATCATCAAAAAGGGGGAAATTGTTGGGAGATGAATTTAATAAAGAAATTTTGATTAGATCCCAAAAACCCCTGAGTATGACATGTTCAGGATAATCTTGATAGTGTGAGTCAGGTTTCAGCATAGATTGTTCAGGAAGATATATGCACAATGTATAGTTAGCAGATATAGATCAGGTTAGATCTTGAAGTTACTCAAGAACTCGGAAAGGTACTGAGTAACTAAAGAATCAGTAGAACTAGATGTTCAAAAAAGGTATCAAGATGTCAAGAAATGAAGATTCTCGATATTATCAAGACTCAAGAAGTTGTCAAGACACCAAGACTCAAAGAAGTTGTCAAGACATCAAGACTCAAGAAGTTGTCAAGACACCAAGACTCAAGAAGTTGTCAAGACATCAAGACTCAAGAAGATCAAGACTCAAGAAGATACTCAATTCTCAAGATAACCCTAATGTTCGTGAGGCAATCAATAATATATATTTGAAGACTACAAAACGAGAAAAAATGCACATGTTCGTAAAAGTAGATATTGCCCAAAACATTCTAGTGCGCATAAAAGGAACTAAGTCTAAGTGTTGTTTAAGTTTGTCTCATTCGGAGAGATTGACCAAAAAGAGTCGCTTTTGTTTGTCTACATTCATCAAGACAAGAACCAATCGGAGAAGACAACAATGTACTTCAACACCGAAAGCGAAAGACCACTCAATTATGTCAAGAGTACTAAGTTCCGCATCGCAAAAAATTGGTGATTGGCTACATGACTGCATATTTCCTAAAACATGCAAGGGAGTGTTCAAACCCTAAAAATAGTCGTTTATCAAACACCAGAAGAGGAAACTCATAAATTTATCTCTTCCAACGGATAGTTTTTTCAAAGAGTGACCTTGGTGAAGTTGCCTATAAATACCAAAGGACCTTTACATTGAGAGGTTATGGAAATTTCAAAGCAACTCAAGAGCTCATTCGTATTATTGCAAATTGAAGCACTCGAAAACCCTAGAATTTCCCAAGTGTTTCACATTGGAGAGAGCTCACTATTCTAAGCCTAGATTGATAGATATATCCAAAGCTTAGAAGTGATATCCTAGCCTTTGCTTTAGTTCTTATTGTAAAGGATATCTCACCCTAGTTGGAAACCAACCCAAAACCCAAACCCTTTGTTAAGGTAGTTTGTGTGTGTTTTGTTGGTGAGTTAGACTTGTAAAGAGTGAGTAATCTACATTGAGTTAGCCAGAAAACTCTAGAGAAGAAGTTAGTAAGCTACTTGTGGTAGTCTGAACACTTGTGTGTGTTTGAGTTAGTAAGTTAGCAAAGAGTCGCCAGAAAAACTCAAGGTAGAAAAAGTGAGTAAGCCCATGTGAGTTAGCCCCAAAAGCTTTAGGAAGGGTTAAGGAATTTCTCCAAGATTAGAGAGAGGGACGAGGAGCTTGAGTCTATGAACCACTATAATTGATGTGTTGTTTGCTTTATGTAATGTGATTTTATCTCATTACATGTTTTTCAATTGAAAAGCATATTTCACTTATATTCATTGAACCAATCCAATTTTAATCGCATAAAATTGGTCACAAATTTTTTAATCACTATTTTATTAAAGGAAGAAGATATTTCAAAAAAGCTAAAACGAGTATAAACTTAGGGCCAACCATTCTCAAGACACTTGATTAGCTAGAACAGATAGTTACCAAATCAACTAACTCTACCGAAAGTGTTCAAGAAGATAATTATCCGATCCAAGCTCCTCGTGATCATTGATAAATTCAGATCGGTTGGGCTAATCAAGCTTCAAAAGCAACCTTTAGATCATTGTCTCAATGAGACTTTGACTCAAGGCAATCTGGGCTTTCAGACAAAAATATCAAGATAACTCCGACCCATCCGACCTCGACCAAGAAGAAAAAAGTTTGAAAAAAATCATCAACACGCAGTATTCCCCCCTACACGTGTGAGACTCAAGTAGCACCGACCAACATACACTATTTCAAAAACCTTCATCTTCACAAACACTCTGATTCAAAATCTTCGATTGCCCAGAATTCTCAACTATCTCAAAACCCTTCACAGAAATTCTCCAAAAATGTCTCTCACAATCTTTGACAAACTTTCTATCTCCAACAAAAACCATGCTATGAGAATGTTGTTTCTCTAGATGGTACAAAGAAAATCAAAGACACGAAGAAGAGGCATCAAGACATGATCCATTTGGCTAAGCTCACTTGTCTAGTCGCTTAATCGCCCATATGCGTATACCCAAGAGAGGTAATCAAATTCAGAGCTAATATGCAACTTGATGATGATAATTGATAGATTCTAGGATTACCATCTCACATTTGGGAACATGGTACGTAAGTATGTGGATTTTGTTAGAGAGAGCTTTACATCATTCCTAAAAATCTAAATGTTGTTTATGAGTTGAATGATAGAGGGGAGAATCCTACTTTGTACATGATGGGTAGGGAGCAAGAATTTTTGGATGGGATTGTGGAAGCCCCTGTTAAACTTGAGGCCACATTGAAAAAGAAGTATTTGAAACCCGTATCGGGTACTTTTGACATTGTGAGCAGATGCCTCATGAGCGGGATCGAAGTCTTGAATGATCAAGAAGCCTAAGCCGAGGTTGATGGTCGCTATTGAAGACTCTCCTTCCGTCGAGCATTTAATCGCTACAATATCCTGATAACAATAGTCGCGATCGTCGATCATGTAAATAGGGAGAAGGATGTTACTATTGTGATCAAGAAAAGGATATTACACGCCACCAAGATAGGTTTCATCTTGAAACTTGCAGAGAGAAGAGAATATCTTTGCAGATTCAAGAGCTTTTCCTACATCCAAAATAATGTTCAGATCCACAAAGAAAGGGATGAAAGGAAAAAAGGAAAAGCCTGCTGAGTCTTAGGAGGAGACTGCTGAAGAAGAAGTCGAGGAAGAGGCCCCAGTGGTTGAGTCAGTAAGGGAAACAAGGAAAATAGTTCAGCAAGCCACTGAGTCAAGCTTGGAGGAGGACAAGCAAGCTTGGGGGAAGACCCTAATCGAAAAGAAAAGGAGGCCGAGAAAAATTGAAAACAAAAGCTTTAGACCCTCAGAAAAGGAAAATGCTTCGCATAATTGTCAAAAAAGAGGCCAGAAACTCAGGAAGCCGATCAAACTCAAGAGGTCTCAAATCACCACCTGTGTTAGCTCAGGTGGTGAAGAATTTTGAAGAAAAGGAGGTTGCTGAGGAGGAGAATGTATTTTCTGAAGTAATGGAAACCTCCATTGCCAAAGATAAAATCTCTCAAAAAATCTTTACAGGTTCCCAACAACCTGCTAAGGATAGCCAAATACAGATCCCACCCTCACACCCCTCAGAGCCAAATGAATCCCAGGATATTCTGAATCTTGATGCTTTACTCTCTGAACCATTCCTTGATCCATCTGCCCTACAAATTATCCAACCCACTGAGAAAACTATGCCTCCACCACTACAGAAAGGTGAAGCTGAGGAAGTTGAGTGGAGAAGCAAAGGTGAAAGATTTGTCCGGGATAGATATCCTGAACTCACTGAATGTTGGGATTATACATTCCCCAACACTGAATTCCCTGACCTTCGGGATCTATTCATCAGACTGAGAACAACAGTTTACATCCTGAATCAGACCCTGCCAGAGATGCTGAATATTGTTGCATTTAGAGGAGAAGAATGGTGGTCTGAGGAAACAACAATTCTTACTGAATTTTCAGGATTCAGGAAGACAAAACTCAGGATGAAGGTCTCGGATTTTGATGACCTGGTTAAAAAGAAGATTGGTGAAAGGAAACCAAGTTGGACAGAAGAAAGTAGTGGGACAACTGAACCTGAAAAGGACAAGGATGGAGATGCTGAGAAAGGTCCTGAACCTGAAAAGGACACTCAAGCAGAGAAAGGACCTGAACCTGAAAAGATGGACACTCAAGCTGAGAAGGTCATGCCAGCTGCTATTACTGAAATTCCTCAGACTGAAGATAGACCCCTTTAGGTACCTTTTGGCACTACTATTCATTATGCTAAAATTACTGAAGAACCTATCATTAAGTTTGTAGATTTTGGTATGCAGACTGAGGTTCAATCAAGCTATACATCTCATGCTCAGATGAATGATCTGACTCCTATCTTGGATGAACTGAAAAAGGTTGAGCCAATGACAGCCAAGCTTACACAGATGGAATTGATGATGGCTGATCAATCCAAGAAGATGGATGCTGCTTTGCATGAACAAACTCAACACATGGCTGAGCTGAGCACATCTACTGAAATTCAAGCAGTTCAGGGGGAAGTGACTGCAAAGATTTCTGATCTGGATACTCAGATGGGAGAAATGTCCAAGAGAATGTCTGAAGAGCTTACTGCTAAGTACAATGAGAGGTCAACCTATCTGGAGAAGAAGTTAGCTGAGAAAAATGAAGAAATGATCAAGTCAGCTGTTGAGAACATGAGCTCATTACTCATGAACAAGATGACAGATCTGATGCAAGGAGTTCTTGCCCAACAATTTGCTCCACTTTCTGAAGAGGTTTTAGTTGGCAAGAATGTCCTGAGGCGTATGGATGATGAGTTGGATGTTTTGGCTGGAGAAATTAGAGCCATTAACAAAGAGCAATTCCATATGGATGCTACTCTTTCCCAGATCCTTCCAATTTATGATGCCAAAAAGGGGGAAAGGACTTCTCATTCAACAAAGGGTAAGTTAGATGAACATTTGAAGAAAACCCTTGAGAAAAAAGCTCAGCAGGAACTCAAAGCTAAACATGTGCTGAAGACTCTACAAGAAATCGAGGCAACTGAAAAGTTGAAGTCAGTTGAGCCCGAAGATACTGAGTTCTTCCAGACTAACAGAGAAACAGCTCAGGAAGCTATGATATTGAGGAGATTAGAGAAGAGAAAAACTTAAACAAACCTGACAGCTGCTGCTCATATTGTTGTTGAAACTGCTGATCCAAAAAGAGCTGAGAAGAGGAAGTCAGTTGCATTTGTTGAAGCTGAGAGAAAGAAGAAGAAAGTCTCTACCAAACCAATTCAGAGAAGACTGATTGTTGATTTCTCTGAACCTGAAGAGTTCGAAGCTCAGAAAGAGACAAAAACTGAATCAGAGAAACTGCTCCAGGAAGGTTTTGGAACCTATGATACAAGTGCTCAGGTCAAGGATTTTGATTGGCACAACAAGCTCATTGCCCTGCGTGCTGAAAAAGAGAAAAGGCATGCAATGTCTGTATCAGGAGAAGAGCTAACCAGGAAGAAGAAAGAAGAAGAGCAGAGCAGAAGATGGAGCTTCAGGAACTTTATGGGAAAAAGATGGGGCAAGTCCAAAGGACCAACAAGAGTGCAGAAATGGCCACACATTGATAAATGGATGCCACTCCGGATCAATGATGCTTGGGAAGAGGTTAAGAGAACCTTTTGGTTCAATCATGATGTTCTGCATGAATGGAGAGGAGGATGCCCTGACCGCAATGAAGCCTTCCTAGAATATCTGCTGACTTTTTACCCTGAATATCTACAGAGGTGGATAAATTTAGCTGATGAGCATAATGTATCTCTGAAGGCACCTGGTCAGTACAAGTACCCAGCACCTAGATTCAGCACTGGAGTTATCAATGAACCTGCTATTGCCAAAGAAGCTGCTGAGTATGCTGTTCAGTTGGGACTGACAGGTAGCAATTCTGAAATCATCAAGAAGAGGGATGAATTGAAGAAGAGATATTATGGGATGTTCAATCTTGAAGTCCCTGATGATGAGGTGGAAGAAGATTGAAGACTTTTTACTCTATGTGTATGTCTTTTGTTTTTGAAAGTTCATTGTAATTTGTAATGCTTATCTTCTGATCAATGAAAAGTTTATCTTTTATGCTCAAAGATAACATCTCATTATCTTCTTACATGTCTTTAATTATTTGATATGCCATTGTGTTTGAAACTATTGGGTTATGCCATTTTGGAGTGTAATAGATAATTGAAACCTGGGTATAGGTTAGGTTTTCTTAAATGTAACAAGATGGTTTTGGCATCATCAAAAAGGGGGAAATTGTTGGGAGATGAATTTAAATAATATTTTGATTAGATCTCAAAACCCCTGAGTATGACATGTTCAGGATAATCTTGATAGTCTGAGTCAGGTTTCAGTATAAAATAGTTAAGGAAGATATCTGCACAATGTATAGTCGAGATATATTAACCAAAAAGTTGTTATCAAGACTCGTAGACCGAATGTTCGTAAGATATCAAGAACCAAGACTCGGTTATCAAGACTCAAGAATCATCGAAGACTTCCGGGAAGACCAATGTTCGTGAGGCAATCAAGAAATATCTATCTCAATACATACAAAATCGAGGAAAACGCACATTTTCGTAAGAATAGATATTGCCCAAAAACATTCAAGTGCAGACAAAAGGAACTAAAACTAAGTGTAGTTTAAAGTTGTCTCATTCAGAGAGATTGACCCTAAAAGAGTCATTTTGTTTGTCTACATTCACTAAAGACAAGAACCAATCAGAGGAAGACAACACTGTGACTTTCATCGACAATCGAAAAGCGAAAGGACATCAATTTTTTCAAGAGTACCACGCCCGCATCGCAAAAAATGGTGATTGGCTACATAGTTGCATATTACCTAAAAACATGTAAGGAGTGTTCAAACCCCAAAAATAGTCGCTCATCAATAATCGTAAGAGGAAACTCTTGATGTTATCTCTTCCAACGGATAGTTTTCAAAGAGTGACCTTGGAGAAGTTGCCTATAAATACTAGTGACCTTCACCAGTGAGAGGTTACGGGAAATTATAGCAAATCAAGAGCTCATTCGTATTCTTGCAAATTGAAGCACTAAAACCCTAGAATTTCCCAAGTGTTTCACATTGAGAGAGCTCATTTCACTAAGCCTAGATTTGATAGATATATCCTAAGCTTAGAGTGATATCCCAAATTTTTGTATTTGTTCTTATTGTAAAGGATATCTCACCCTAGTTGAAACTCAACCCAAACCCAAACCCTTTGATAAGGTAGTTTGAGTGTGTGTGATTTGTTGGTGAGTTAAGAGTTAAAAGAGCGAGTAAGCCGCAGTGTTAGGTCAACTAGAAACTCCTAGAGGAGAAGAAGTAAGCTACTTGTGGTAGTCTCAAACCTTGTGTGTGTTGAAGTTAGTAAGCCGCAGTGAGTCACCAAAAACTCAAGGTAGAAAAGGAGTAAGCTTGAAAGGAGTCACCGAAAGCTTTAGGAGAAGTGAAAGGAATTTCTCTGAAAGGTCGGAGAGTGGATGTAGAGCCGAGTCTCTAACCACTATAATTGCTTTGGTTGTTTGCTTTCAGATCTTGATTCTATCTTTTTGCACATTTTCACCGAAAAGCATACTTTACTAATATTCACCGAACCAATCCATCGAACTTGCATCAAATTGATCACACCTTTAACCACTTGTTTTACTAAGGAAGAGATTTTCAAAGAAGTTAAAAACGAGTATAAACTTAGGGCCAACTATTCAAGATTTTGATTAGCTAGAACAGATAGTTACCAAATCGAACTAATCCCCATCGAAAGTATTCAAGAAGATAATTATCCCATCCAAGCTTCTCGTGATCTTTGATAAAACTCAAAGATCGGGGCTTAACAAGCTTCTAAAAGTCGTCAGATCATTGTCTCAAGAGACTTTTTGACTTAGTATGATTTGTGCTTCTCGTCTTAAAATTTTCACGACAACCCCGAATTCCATCCGATCTCAAAGAAAGAAAAAAGTTAAAAAAATAAAAATCAATCGAACACGTATATTCCCTTCCCCATACACTTGTAAGACTCTGCTTGCACCGACCAACATGTTCTTGATTAACAAAATCACCGCCGTGAAAAACAATGAACCGAACAATGAATTAGAACAAATCGAAAAAAAAAATACATGCCAAAAATTAAATTTACATTTAAAAGTGTTCTCTATACAAACTATAATGAATCATGAATCAAACAATGAATTTTAAAAATCGAAAAAAATAAACTTACAACAAAATGTAAAATTACAAAAAGCAAGTACGCAAAAATAAATCGATTAAGGCTAATTTTGTTATTAAAAAAAGATTTAATTTGGGATAGTATACAATTTAAATAGATAATGGAATGATGCATGGTCAACACAATCAATTAAAAAGGCACTAATTTGTAATAAAATACACAAATTGAGCACCATTTTTATTTTTCAAGCACACAATTAAGTTTGTATTAAGTTGTAAGTAATTGTATTGAACCAAAATGATGGTATTATGTTGATTAATAATCAATAATAAGATCAAATGACTATAATTATGCACTTACAAAAATAAAAATAAGAAATATTTATAAATGCATTTGAACAATATTTATATTGACTATTAAAATTATAAAATTTAATATATTGATTAATAATTTAATTAATGTAGTCAAATTTTTTATCACAATAGAATAGCAAATTTATTCAAATAATTGATTGAACCTATCATTACATTTTGCATAAATAACAAAGCTATCGAAACT
The DNA here is from genome assembly GCA_037126765.1 of Stenogyne calaminthoides. NCBI lineage: Eukaryota > Viridiplantae > Streptophyta > Magnoliopsida > Lamiales > Lamiaceae > Stenogyne > Stenogyne calaminthoides. The sequence goes on along the minus strand of JBBCBC010000002.1, from coordinate 9,422,894 downwards.
GATAAACACTTTTACACATTTATGTACATATGTTATAGCACATAAATAATACACATAATAGTAAAAATTATAATAACAACCCTGAATATTTTTTATTTTCACTGTTCTAATAACACTATTAATTATCTTTAAATCTATGAATGAGTTAAAAAAACAATTACTATATTATATAAATAATAATATAAGATCTGTGTATATATGTCAATTATTATTATATGATTTGATAAAAAGTATGAGACAAATAAAAAACAGGATTATCTTCAAAGTATGACTCAATTTTAAGTAAGACGATTATAGAATTTTTGAATGACCAAACAATTTTTTCATAATGCACAAAAAACTCTTCACCTTGTGACCCAATCAAACTTTCAACGCCGTGAAATCTGATAAATTAACGAAATCGCCAGAGAGTTCTTGATTAACAAAATCACCTCCGTGAAAACAATGAACCGGACAATGAATTAGAGCAAACCGAAAAAATTTAATACATGTCAAAATCTAAATTTACATTTAAAAGTGTTCTGATGTTCTCTATACAAATTATAATCTAATCATGAATCAAACAATGAATTATAAATAAATCGAAAAAAAAAAAAAAAAATCACGATAAAATGTTAAATTACCAAAGCAAATACACAAAATAAGTTGGATTAAGGCTAACCTCAAAATCTCCATGGACTATATATACTGAAGAAACCAATGAACATAAATGGAAGAAGGACTAAATTGAAGGAGAAAATTGAGCAAAAAAAAAAATCTACACAATTTATGGTGGAGAAATGTATGGCCAAGATATAATATGCATGAATCAATGGTCAATATCAGTATAATAAAATTTAATATGTTACATTAAATTTTCATCATTCCTCAAATACAATGAATGGTTCGGGTTAAAGATAAAAAAATGGATTATATAATTATTATAGATAGATTTAAAAATCAACATTTTTTTCAAGAATCCGTATGAGGTTGGCGCGAGGCCTTGATGGAATATTTAGATTTAAAGCTCATTTAATTTAATCAAAATGCACCCACTCAGAAACACAAATGTGGAAATTCTTTTTTTACATTAAAAAGAAAATGAAATTAATGCGAGAATCAATTTAATCACAATACTTATTTTAAAGATTTAACAAAATAAAAACCAGTCAAAATAATTGTGGTGCGTTGATGAGAGACACACTTGTCATATTTTCTTGGCAATGCGTGTTATTTGTCGTACCGACAATTTTAAATGATTGTGTAGATACTTGTTGCTAGTAGTTTGGGTTATATGAATGTTATTTCCAAGTTAGCAGAACGAACAGTAGTGGATATAGTGCCAAATGACTTCTGGAAATCCATCATTTTGGTGGTTACTAGTATTAATATGAACATTATGATTCGCTCCATAGTATGTGTTTGTTTGTTGGTATTGTCAACGATTCTAACTTGTTGTGTGGCATTATCACGTTATCATATTCATGGGTGCGGATCGTGATATTACATATGTAATAGAAACATAATAGAAGCAGTAGAAGAATAATATAAGCATAATAGAAGCAAAATTGAGATGAACTTACAAACAAGATTAAGACTGGATACTGGTACCAAATGCTACCAACAAACAAAAATCAGCTTATTTGAATAAAACCCTAAATCGTGAAGCAAAATTAGAGAATACGAAAAGAATTAATTAAGATTTTGTTTGTTACTCATCGATTGAAAACAACAACTCAATCAAGAATCACGAGATCGGCTCATTCCCATCACCCGCCAAAGCTCTCCTTTTCTTTATTAAATATGATTATAGAGCGATATCAAATCCCAAGATTCAGATTCATCCACACTTGAGTATTAAATCGCCTTACAACCCTAGTTCAAGAAATTCATAATCCAAACTCGCCACCTCGAGAAAAAGTGAGTATACGATTGCAAATCCAATTGGATCTAGATGCCAAAGATATTCATGTCGTTCCCCGGGTTGGAGATTCAAGAGAGTTCCGATTTCTTTCACCGCTTTTAGTGTTTAATTGTGGTGGTGGTTTAATTAGAATGTTATAATATTTCATTGAAAAACATTTTAGACACCATTACGCTTTTTTGGTTAAATCGACATAATTACAAACGCTTAGGGCCCGCTTGGTAGCCCGTATAAGTAAATAATCGCATGTTATCTTGGCCGCATTATGTGTTTGGTGATATGTATTAAAATCATTTGGGCCCAAGATAATTAATAAGCCCGCCGCTTAAACACTATTTTCTTATGGCCGGTAATCTCACCAAAAATGAAGAGATATCTTATTTGTCGAATAGAAACACGGCATTTTATGAATTATCTTTTACCCCGAGTATATAAACGATCTTGGTGTTCATTTTTCATTTCTCCTGAATTATTGAGCGATCAAACAAATCCTCTCATTCTCACCAAGTATGCTCAGATTCCACTTGAAGACCTAATCGCCTTTTTTCGATCTCATTGATTCGAGCTACGATCTCGATCATGAACAACCGCAGATTGGTATTCTCGAACATTGTCAGGCTTCATTTTTTCAGACTAGTTAGGGTTTTTCAAAACTAGGTTCCTTTAGATTTGAATCATACAAGGTCGCATTTCTCCAAATTTCCGCTTGTTCGTATTTTGATGAGTGTCAAATGTACACATGCAAAGGATGGATTCGAGAAAATGTCCTCATTATGTATTTGGGGGTCTTTTTTACATTTGATATGTGTTTTTAAAATTTTTACAAGATCAATCGGGGGTTCTATCAGAACGACTTTTTCATTATGTTATTATCTGACAAATGTTGGTCTCTGGATCAGAATATGTGTGTTGTGATAACAATAATTCTGGAAATAAACTGTACTGAAAACGTAAAGAACACAAGAGTTTGATAACCCAGCTCACCTAAAGGCTACGCCCTGGGGGGCACTACCAAGCCGTGAAATATGTATATGCCTAAAAAGTTTAAAATTCATCCTCTACAATGAATAACACAAGCAATATTTATAGACTACGCCTAGGGTTTTCCCTCCCCATGGGCCATGGGCCGAGGGCCTCCAAATTGCCCACGGGAGGCCGATTCCTGAATGGCAAGTCCGTGATCTCAGCCTGGATCTTCACCTAAATCCACACCTCGCGATCTTTTTTCCATGTTTGTCAAAATACGCTGTTGAATCGTGCTTTACTTTAGATTCAGAGATCCCTTCCATATTTTCGTTGACACACCCCGAAGGTCGCTGGTCGCTTGAAATCGACTCTGTGATGGCGACCTTTGAATGACTTCCCCACACGCCGACTCTAAGGCGCCCGTTCCTCCCAACCGCACTTGGGGACTCTGGGGAATCCATAGCTCTGATTTCTCCTCCTCATCAAGACCAAGCAACGCGACACACTAGTTTAGTCGCCTTTTGTGGTGGGTTGGCTTCCCTCCCCACAACAATTGCCCTTCGTCGAGGTCTTCGAAGCCGCTTCTAGCCTTGACTTGATTATTATTTCGACTAGTGACCTCTCGACCTAGGGACTCATTTTGGGCATGCCATCATCCCTCGATCGGTAAAAGTCACTCAATTATATTAATCGGCATGACAGATCGCCTCAATTTTGCGAATCAACGTGACAGGTTGACAGGAATGATGATGCGGGAGCCGTGAGTCGTTCCAATGGGAGGTTGCAGTGAGAATCACGCGCGACTCCCATGTGTTTCTTGTCGGGACGGACCTGAGGTTTGGTTTAATTGCACTTCGGTCCTCCCCTTCATTTATAAATAGACTAAGGTTTTGTGGCATAAAGCCCTTCTTTCTTCATTTCATCTTCTCGTAGCATTTAAGAATTTCCTGAGAGTTTCAAGAGAGAAAATTCAAATCCTGTTGATTATAATTTAAAAGTATGTTTTTTACTTTGTATAACCAAACCTAATTTCTATTTATTTATCAAATAGATTATTTATTATCGCTGCACTAAATATGAAATGAATGTTATATATATTTATTTTAACTAGTTCGATAAGTAAGCACGATACGTTGTAATTAATTTGGTGATACCAGATCATAGAAGATCAAATTAATAAATTCCTCATGATTAAGTAAATTCACAACCCAGATGGAAATGAACAATCCATCATGAAAGGTTGAAGTGTAAGGCCTGGGATTGCTTGTCTTGACCAAGAGATTACACTAGTGCATTATGATGCTACGGTAGGACCTACAGAGAGGATAAATTCTTCTAAGATCAATATACAAGAATTAGACCTCGGTGTTCATTATTTCTTAATTCTCCGCTTCCTCAAATAGGATCGTGAAATTAATAACTATTATTTTGACTTTATGATGGGAAGAGAATCAATGTGATTCGATACCTTGTATCTTGGGGAAATATTATTGATTACACGATTTATTGCTAAGATTTAATACAGAGAATCGTGTGCAAGTACGGTTGCTTGATTTGTCCCTTGGTGGACTCGAGAATCTTTATCATACCAAATCTTGCAAGTGAAAATTTATTTCCCAGATGATAATAATGTTGAGTTGTTTTTACTCCAATGACAAAGATATTAATTAATATAAAGTCCTGCTCAAATGGCTTAATTAATTAATGGACTAAGATAATCTTAAACACTTTAAATAATGACCGAGCCATATTATTGTGAAGTCGCAATATGGGTTAAGATGGATAGTTCAATATTAATTTTATAGTGGAATAAATTAATATTAATGGGCTTGAATAATATTTTGCTAAATATTAAAGTTTCATAGTCCATTGGAGGTCCAATCTTAATTCTCCTAAAGGCCCCCCAAATAGCCCAAATTAAAGTTCAATTGATGAAAAGGAGAAGAAAATATTTTGCCTATTTTTCCATGATAATTTTCGAAAAATTGGGTAGAGAGAAAATATTTTTTTTTGATTTTCTTGGAAAGATCTTATGGAATAAGTATTCTTGAGATACAAGTTTATCCCATAAATTCAAGAAAAAAAAAAGATCTTATTTTCTTCCTACTTGTATGAGTTTTTTCAATATTAGGGAACAAGAAAGAAGGAGAAGATTTTGTTTGGACATATTTTGGGAAATAGAATATATTGATATATTTTAGATCAGATTCGGAGGAAGAAGCAAGGAAATTTCTCAATGCCCAACTTAACCAAAATTTTCGGCCCAACCCTTGTCTTATAAATGGGGATGAATTTTTCATCCCCAATGTAATTCCATGTGTTGCACAAAAGGTGGTGGCAAATATTTTTTTTCTCTTTTAATTAAAATCGCTCGTATAATCCTCCCACCGGACACGCTCGGACGGGATATATTTGAGAAGGCACTTTGGGTTGATCCATCGCCTCAACGGTTGTCTCTACAAGAGGTATGTAATCTCGTGATTCCTAGATTCCGCATGCTTAGATTTACGCGATTATGTGTACGATGTTATTTATTTGCTTATTAATTATTATGTTGAATTGATTTAGATTAATTCATGTTAGTAATTAATTAATTAATTAATTTAAATATGTATTTAAATTCACCTCTAATAGATCCTGCACCCCCTAATTTCAACAACTAGTATCGTAGCCCTGCTTTTCCGAGCTCGTGATTTAAATTGTTATTTAAATTATGTTGACATCAAATTTTATTAAAATTGATAGTAGAATTGTTAGATCTGCTTTTGCGTATCCAATTGTCACATGGTATATAATGTGTTTTAATTCACGATATGTTTTGGTTTTTAATTCGACTGTTAGAATTTATTTTTCTTCGTGAGAAAATCCACGAGTAGACTAGGCTATTTGATTTGTTCAATATAATATACTAGTTCAGTTTTAGGTTTATTTATTTTATCATTAAATAAATTTTAACCCCGATCAAGACGAAGACGAGACGCAGAAATTAAAATGGATTCAGAATCAGACGCGCCGGACGCCGCCAAAGCGCATGTTGCAAGGGAAAAATAACCCATCCTTTATAAGGCCGGATTAGACCGCCTTATGGTTAGCTTATCATCCGATTCCATCCAAATTTCCAGAGAAGACGTGGAGCGAATTCTCGAGGCTCCCAAAAGTCAACGAAGTTTAGTGAAGCCACGCAGGTCGCGAGGCGGCCAGTAGCAAAGAGTTTTAAGCCACTGAAGAATCAAGTCGAGACCGATTGCGCTTTAGGTTCAACAGACATAAACATGGAAAAAATTTGTTAGTGAGGCGGATTTTAGACACAACTGTAAGTGTATTCGAGCGATCATGGGCAACAGCGAACGTCGGCGTTTAAACCTTAGGTCGTCCACTATAAGCCAAGCGAAGATTATAACCCTCGCCTCGGCCTATAACATAACTCTCAGACGAGACGTCAGAAAGGATCGAAATCTTAGTTTAGGAAGCACGCATATGGATCACCGACCAAGATATTCTTGGGCGCCAGATTAAATACAAGACAGCGCCAGGCGACGAAGAGATTTGCTGAGAACAGACAAGACAAGACGGGTTCTACGACAGAGACCATGCGTTTAGGTGAACGATCGCTTACTATGGTCACGGATGAAGGTCATCCCAAATTGTGAGCTACCGGGCGCAGTGATTCGAGATGGAATTTTTTTTC